>JABUQX010055378.1:67500-75000 GCA_015478945.1 Trachelipus rathkii
TGAACAACTAATTATTTCACCATTATATCGCATAAGTGTGTGGCTCAGATATCATTTACTCTTTGTTTGATTACAAGTTACCTTGTGTGATGAAGCTTATATAGAAAGCAGTACATGTTGAAGCCTGTAATTACGACACAGATAGAGAGACAGTTTGTGATCAACTTTATGGATGGATTGAAGGCTTTGCCTATCGAATATTAGATAACTCGTCAAAAAAAAAGACACTATTATTGTATTCTTCATTATGCTTTGAAATAAAAAATAAAATGTTAAGTATTATAAACCTTTAGAAATAGGACGTATAAAATTAGACCTTTGTCCAATAACGATTTTTAAATTACCCAAAGCATTTTCGGAGTAAAAGCTCATGTTTTGTAAGCAAGGGGTAAGCTTACGAGTCTGGCCTACGCGAAGTTATAAAAATTGGACATTTTCCAATTAAGATCGGTATTCCCAGTGTGATTCTGGGGACACGTCACATTGTTCTAATGACATCACTAAACCTCATAATGTGCTCCAACGTTATAACATTATAATTTACGTGGTACGGATTATAATTTAGAAAGCAGGAACTCACTATGGTTTTAACCAATAATTTTAATATTTTTTTAAGTTTCTTTCAATTTTCAATTAATCTTTTATAAACCAGCATCATCTACTGAAAATGACGGTTTTTGTTTCATGATAAAATTAATTTTAAATACTTGGTCTGTAAATAGTTCGTCTTGTATAATTCTGAGATAGAATTCATAGACACAAATAAAAAGTTCTTACAACATGAATAAAAAATATTATTGGTTTTGTTAAAAACACCAATTTTTAAAAAAGAAGAAACTGCTTAACAAATCTTCCTCTGACACAGAATTTGTATACCTATGTATGCAAAAATCATTAATATTTATCTATATATATGTAACTCTTTTTAACTGTCGAGCGGTTTATAGGAAATTCCTCTCATATTTTTCAATATCACCAATTATATACCATTATTTTTTTCTGGTAAGATGTAAAAAGGCTTAGCTGACATTGTTACAATACTTAGAAATACTTCAAGAAAAAACATAATTTGTACTGTGGTACACAGCAAAGGTAAACATTTATGTAAACATACGCAAGAAACTATTAAAAGGCAAAGCTGCATTAATGAGTGATTTAATTGGCTAATAGGATATAGGGTGTAAGTTTAGTTTGATTCTTGAAGAGACACAATTTACTAATTGTTCCTCATAAAATAATTACATCCACTGCAGAAACAATGATTTCACAATGATGGGCTTAAAGTAGAGTACAAGCTTTCCTGTAAATGGAACAATTGCGAGTTGCTGCTATGGGAGAGAAATCATAAACATTTCAAAGCTTATCGTTAATATATTGTTTAAAGAAACTGAAAAATAGTTATTATGAACTTAAGTTTCCAATGTCAGAAATGTACTTATTTTATAACCATAACGGTTGTTAATTATTTTTCTGGAAGCTCGAAAGTCACATTCCTTCAGAGCAACATCCAAACTATTACATGCTTAAATTCTGCATTTGCATTCAAACAAATACCTAACTCTTATAAATGGCTTTCTTTAAATAAAAAAAAATGTTCAAAGAAAATTCACTTTGATAGTTATCCTTAAAACATACCAGGTTTTTTTTTCTCTTTGAAATATAATATTCTGTATTAAAACACCAAAGCTACTTTTTCTATTCTTACTATTCAACTCCTTTTGTGGTCTTGCATACTTCAAGTTTTAAAATATACTTAAGAATTGGCCTTCAGTTATACCTATCTGTGCTAATCAAAGTAGAAGGATTATTTTGAAGAAACGTTTACGAAAAGAATCTACTTTTCCTGATGAAACTCTCGAGGTAATAAAGGTGAACATTAACCATTGCAGAATAAATAAAGAACGATGACTTGCTTTTCGGTTTAGGGATGGTACTTCATTTTTTATTTATTATTATTATTATTATTATTATTATTATTATTATTATTATCATCATTATTTTTATTATCATTATTTTTATTATTATTATTATTAATTATTATTATTATTAATTATTATTATTATTAATTATTATTATTATTATTATTATATTATTATTATTATTATTATTAGCTTCTATTGATAGGCATGGGGGTGTTACAATAATGATATTGTTATTATTGTGTTATTATTATTGTTATTGTTATTGTTATTGTTATTGTTATTGTTATTATTATTATTATTATTATTATTATTATTATTATTATTATTATTATTATTATTATTTTGATTATTATTTTGATTATTATTGTGATGAAATATTATTGTTATTATTTTGATTATTATTTATTTTGACTATTATTATTATTATTATTATTATTATTATTTTTTTTTATTATTATTATTATTATTATTATTATTATTATTATTATTATTATTATTATTATTATTATTATTATTATTATTATTATTATTATTATTATTATTTTGATTATTATTTTGATTATTATTTTGATTATTATTTTAATTATTTTGATTATTATTATGATTATTATTATGATTAATATTATGATTATTATTATGATTATTATTATGATGATTATTATGATGACTATTTTGTTATTTTGATTATTATTATTATTATTATTATTATTATTATTATTATTATTATTATTATTATTATTATTATTATTATTATTATTATTATTATTATTATTATTATTATTATTATGTGTATGTGCTCCTGGATTATTTTTATTATTATTATATTTTGATTTTGATTTTGATTTTGATTTTGATTTTGATTTTGATTTTGATTTTGATTTTGATTTTGATTTTGATTTTGATTTTGATTTTGATTTTGATTTTGATTATTATTATTATTATTATTATTATTATTATTATTATTATTGATTATTATTATTATGATTATGATTATTATTATTTTGATTATGATTATGATTATGATTATTATTTTGATTATTATTATTATTATTATTTTGATAATTATTATTTTGATTATTATTATTATTATTATTTTGATTATTATTTTGATTATTATTATTATATTATTATTATTATTATTATTATTATTATTATTATTATTATTATTTGTGTGTGTGTGTGTATTATTATTTTTATTATTATTATTATTAATATTATTTTGATTATTATTATTAGTTTTGATTATTATTATTATTATTTTGATTATTATTATTACTATTTTGATTAATTATTATTTTCATCATCATCATCATCATTTTTATTTTTATTCTTATTCTTATTCTCGTTGTTGCTCTTGTTCTTGTTCTTGTTCTCGTTGTTGTTGCTGGTTGTTGTTATTATTATTATTATTATTATTATTATTATTATTATTATTATTATTATTATTATTATTATTATTATTATTATTATTATTATTATTATTATTATTTATTATTATTATTATTATTTTTATTATTATTATTTTTATTATTATTATTATTATTATTATTATTATTATTATTATTATTATTATAAGGACACAATACTGTGTTGCAATTAGTAGACCCATTTCACATACTAGGGAAATTAATTTTGGTTATTATAATGGATTGATGTATACACATTGTAAAATATTTGACAATATAATATAAAAATTTATGTCATCTTTTTTATTATAACTAAATTGTATTTTCTATGTTGTGAATAAATTGTTTTGAATTGAATTGAATTATTATTATTAAGAGGTAGGTTGCATTCATATCATGATTTTGATATCAGAGAAAAGGGCAGCATGGTGAATAAATGTTTATCACGAATTGCACAACAAAGCACTGACATTTGAGGGAGAAATAAACAGTGATTGGTCAACGAACAACAGAATACGATTCAGAAAAAAAGATGATAGGAAGAAGCCAGTTGAGTTAAAAGTTTAACAGCATTATAAGAAGGATTGAAAGTTAAGAATAGATCTAGTATGTCAAGTTCAACTCCTATAGAGGATCAGAGAAAAGGGTATGTAACTGCATCATCTTCTTATGGCTATTTATGGATAGAGAATTGGTAGACTTATTTACCAGTTGCCTATTAATAACTAGAGGAAAACCGTTGGAGGTGGTGAACATTGAAATTACCAGGGAAAGGAAAAACGAGAGATGTACTCCATTTAGAAGTTCAAGTAGTCAAAGAATTTAAGATAACCAGTAGAGCTTATAGATAAATCAACAGAGAAGATTAATTTACTAGTACTCAGCGAGCAGACCTAAAACATAAGGTTGAAAATTCAAGGCTCCAAATTAGAGACGCAAGAACAAAGAACGTCGTCACACACATACTCACATCATCATCATTCTTAGGATGAAAAGTAAGGATAAAGAGAGAAAAAGGGAACAGGGCTAAAGAGAGAAAGAGGGAATAGAGTCAAAGAGAGTAAAAGGGAACATAGATAAAGAGAGTAAGATGGAAAAAGAGCTAAAGAGAAAAAGAGGGAACAGAGCTAAAGAGAGTAAGAGGAAAAAGAGCTAAAGAGAGTAAGAGGGAACAGAGCTAAAGAGAGTAAGAGGGAAAAGAGGAAAAGAGTAAGAGGAAAAAGAGGAAAAGAGAATAAGAAGGAAAAGAGCTAAAGAGAGTAAGAAGGAACAGAGCTAAAGAGATTAAGAGGGAAAAGAGCTAAAGAGAGAGAGGAAAAAGAGCTAGAAAAGTAAGAAGGAACAGAGCTAAAGAGGGTAAGAGGGAAACAGAGCTAAAGAAAGTTAGATGGAAAAGAGCTAAAAGAGTAAGAGGGAACAGAGCTAAAGAGAGTAAGAGGAGTAAGAGGGAAAGAGCTGAAGAGAATAAGAGGGAACAGAGCTAAATAGAGTAAAAGGGAAAAGAGCTAAGGAATAAGAGGGACAAGAGCTAAAGAGAGTAGGATGGAAAAGAGCTAAAGAGAGTAAGAGGGAAAAGAGTTAAAGAGAATAAGATGGAAAAGAGTTATAGATAGTAAGAGCGAACAGAGCTAAAGAGAGTAAGAAGAAAAAGATCTAAAGAAAGTAAGAGGGAACAAAGCTAAAGAGAGTAAAAGGAAACGGAACTAAAAAGAGTAAGAGGGAACAGAGCTAAAGAGAATAAGAGGAAACAGGGCTAAAGAGAGAGTAAGAGGAAACAGAACTAAAGAAAGAGTATAAGAAAAAACAGAGCTAAAGAGAGAGTAAGAGGAAACAAAGCTAAAGAGAGAGAGAGAGAGAGAGAGAGAGAGAGAGAGAGAGAGAGAGAGAGAGAGAGAGACGGAGAGAGAGAAGAGAGAGAGAAGAGAGAGAGAGAGAGAGAGAGAGAGAGAGAGAGAGAGGAAACAGAGCAGGGTTTGCTATCGGAGTACCCAAACACACGAATTTTGATCAAGAGCCGGTGGTGAGTGATAGAAAAATAAAATTTTGTTCAATAAAGCGAAAATTACAATAAAGGACGCTAATGCTGCAAAAATTACTAATCATATTCTTGTACTTAAAAAATCAGACATCCCACAGCTGCACCAACCAGCCCAATCATCGGTGGCTTTGATTTCCCAGATGATAGGAGAAGGGGACGGATAGGGGGTCATTTCTAAAAGCTTCTTCTCTTGGCTTCTCCAAGCTTACATATGCGGTCATCACATTCTTAAAAATAGTATACAGTATACGTAAGTAGTGCAACTGGTTGTGTGCGTGTGTGTATGTGTGTGTGTATAAAGAAGACAAAATGCATACCGAGCAACTTATTGACACTCCTGAGTATGATTGAAAGTTCTCTAAATATTACTGCTGTGTGCGGCTAGTGTCATGAAATATTGAGTACCTTCACTGTAGGCTAACTGATCCACTTTCACTGGTACGTCGGTTAGCAATAACGACTCACGTGGTAAATACAGTGTGTAACATTTTCTATCCTGCAAATAATTCACTTTCCGATCCGGATATGTTATTGATATTTTTTTATTACTTATATTCAGGGAATTAACTGCAGAAGATATTATCTGCGTTTCACTACCACAATATGATATATATATTATATACTATATATATATATATATATATATATATATATATTATAATATATATATAATATATATATATTATAATAATATTATATATATATAATATAATATATATATTTATAATATATATATATTACTATATTATTAACCACTTTCGGTAAGACTAAAAAAAACTTCTGAGATCATGCTGTAATATAATCTGAATATATATTATCTACTATAATATATATATATTATATATATATATATATAATATATAGTATATACTATATTATATATATATTATATATATTATATATATATATATATATATTATCACTAAGCGCTGTATGTCAGAATTTAACTATGTTATACATAAAAAATAAGAGTGGTATAGTAAATTTTATTTATGTAGGATTCTCATAAAGAAAGACTTCAAATTAGTTTCCATTAGAGAATCGAAAAGCCAAAATCTTATATGTAATAATAATGAATGAACTTTCAAGTAAGAAAATTCAATGAACTTTCGAAGTATTTAATACTCTTACATACTTTATTTGCCCCATGTTTAATAAAGTTGAGAGGTTAATAGTTTGCAATTTTATATACATTAAAAAATATAAATATATATATAATATTATATATATATATATATATATATATATATATATATATATATATATATATATTTATATATAGAAAATATACTATAGTTATATATATATATATATATGATATAGTTATATATACAGTAATATATATATATATTATATAATATATATATATATAATATATATAGTAATATATATATATATTATATACTATATATATATAATATATATTATTATATATATATATATATATATATATATACTATATATATATACATATATATAATATGATAAATTTAGTATTGAGAGGATAATTATTTCTTAAATTGAAACCTACATTATTTTCAATAAATAAAAAAATTATATTGATCAAACCTGGATTAATAAATTACAGGTGACCAGTTTTGTTTAACAGTAATTTACCCTTAAAATTAATTACAATAACTAATAAACAAAATAAATTAAATTTATATAGAAAGGAAAACTAATTTTTACATGACATAATTACTAGACTTAATCTATATTAATTTACTCTATTGCTAAATTAACAGAGGGTATAAATATATAATAAAAACTTATATTCACATGATTAATACTGGTGAGTTGGCGTGGTTTATTGGAATAAAAATTAATTTAACAGGGTATCCTAGAATGAAACGGGGCCACTTCATATACGAACACACTGATGGAAAAAAGGAGCATAATACTCTATACATCTATGCTCGGTAGCGCTTCGTTACGGGGTTATTAACGATGGCGCCAACTAAGAGGTTGGGGACACTATGTGCGACACAGGATTGCCCATAAATAACACGATTGCCTATCTTTATTCAGGACATTATAATACAACAAGTACAGGTTACAATAGGTGTTGAAAGTGTGCCCCCCTAAGCTCTGATGCATACATACGGCAATGGTCCCGACCAGCATTCATCTGGTC
>JABUQX010055379.1:20000-23704 GCA_015478945.1 Trachelipus rathkii
ACATTTTTATTAAAAACATTTACGCTAACCTAAAACTGTAACTCATTACAGACCTATTATTTAACATATATATTTATTAACATTATTTTTTACTTAATACTTTTTACTTAATACTTTTTAATTTATAAATTTTTAAAAATTGTATGTAAGAAGAAAAAAATTCAGAGTGTCTGATATATAATCATTTTATTTTACTACAATTGTACGAAATTTTATTAAAAACATATACTTTACATACCTTAAAGCAGTAAAGCAGTAAAACAATAGAGGTGTTATTACCTAACACCTAAGGGATTAGTATGCCTTTGTTTTACTGCTTTACTGCTTTAACTTTCTGCTTTACTGCTTTAACTTTCTGCTTTACTGCTTTAACTTTCTGCTTTACTGCTTTAACTTTCTGCTTTACTGCTTTAACTTTCATGTTTTACTGCTTTAACTCATGTTTTACTGCTTTAACTCACATGTTTTACTGCTTTAACTCATATATTTATTAACATTATGTTTTTTATTTTGTTTTAATACTTTTTATTTATTTTATTATTTTTCTTTTGTTTTACTGCTTTACTGCTTTAACTCATGTTTTACTGCTTTAACTTTCTGCTTTACTGTTTTAACTTTCTGCTTTACTGTTTTAACTCATATATTTATTAACATTATGTTTTTTATTTTGTTTTAATACTTTTTATTTATTTTATTATTATTTTTATTATTATTTTTATTATTTTTATTATTTTATTTTTATTATTATTTTTATTATTTTTATTATTATTTTTATTATTTTTATTATTTTATTTTTATTTTTATTATTATACTTAGTGTTATTTACTTCATGCCTATTGTTATTATTATTTAGAACACACATTCACTATGACACTTATACACACATTCACTATGACACACATTCACTATGACACTTATTCACTATGACACTTATACACACATTCACTATGACACTTATACACACATTCACTATGACACTTACATTTAGCCATAGACACTTACATTTACACTTATACACACACACACACACACACACACACACACACACACACACACACACACAGATTTACTTACACACACACACAGATTTACTTACACTCACACAGATTTACTTACACCTGCAGATTTCCATTTAATCTCACACACACCGATTTACTTACACACGCAGATTTACTTACACATATAACGTATAATTTATTAAAACATTTTATGTTTTAATTAAACACGAACATTTATATTACTCATAATACTTTTTTATTTATTAACATTATGTTTTTTATTTTGTTTTAATACTTTTTATTTATTTTATTATTATTTTTATTATTTTTATTATTTTATTTTTATTATTATTTTTATTATTTCTATTATTTTTATTATTTTATTTTTATTTTTATTATTATACTTAGTGTTATTTACTTCATGCCTATTGTTATTATTATTTAGAACACACATTCACTATGACACTTATACACACATTCACTATGACACTTATTCACTATGACACTTATACACGCATTCACTATGACACTTATACACACATTCACTATGACACTTACATTTACCCATAGACACTTACATTTACACTTACACTCACACACAGATTTAGTTACACACTTACATTTACACTTACACTCACACACAGATTTAGTTACACACGCTGATTTACTTACACTCACACAGATTTACTTACAGTCACACACAGATTTACTTACAGTCACACACAGATTTACTTACACTCACATAGATTTACTTACACTCACACACAGATTTACTTACACTCACACACAGATTTACTTACACTCACGCAGATTTACTTACACTCACACAGATTTACTTACACACACTCACTTACACATATAACGTATAATTTATTAAAACATTTTATGTTTTAATTAAACACATACATTTATATTAATCATTCAAATATAACTAAAATTATTTCAAAGTTTCTTAAAACTTCTATAATAAATCAATCATTATCTTTGAACAAAGAATTTATTATTAACTGTTAATACTTTTTGTTTATAAATTTTATAACTATCAAGTTTTAAAATAACTTTTACTAAAATTTTATGAAATTTTATTAAAAACATATATTTTACGTACCTTAAAGCAATAAATCAGTAAATCAGCAAGGTTAGCCCCTAGCACCCCTCTACACCAAGCTATGCCATGTTTTGTTCTATTGACTTACAGCTTTACATCATCTTTACCCATGTAATAAGTATAAAAATAACAAAATAAGTTCTTCTCTGCTAACATATCATGTATTTTATTAAAATCTTTCTAAGTTCTTATTTAAAAATAACAATTATTCACTTACATTTATATTATTCGCTCGATGTCAACTAAAAATATTTCAAAGTTTTTTAAATAATTCGGATTTTCTTTATTATTATTATTATTATTATTATTATCTATGTACATTGACAATCCATCACGAGAAAACACAACAACCCGCACTCCTTACAGATACGAAACTGACCTGATCTCTCTCTGTAAAATGTGTTGAAATAACTACCTTAGGTCTAAATTTAGGATAATCCTTTTTGTACCCCGGGGCGATTTAGGCCTAATTCCAGGTCAAAATATATTTCAAACTGACCTTTTTCTGTAAAATGTGGTGCAATAACTACGTTAGGCCTAAATTTAGGTATAAATTTAGGATAAACCTTTTTGTATCCCAGGCTGATTTAAGCCTAATACTAGGTCAAAAGGTAATTCCAGTATAGACAAGAATCAATGTTATTATTTTATAAATATATTTCAAACTGAAACATGCTGGATCGGTAAGATCCTTTAAGCAGGCAAGAAGGAAATGTTTACCTTTCTTGTGAGTGGACGGAGTAATCCTTATCTCTATATGACCTCGTATGTGATTGGTCGAGAATTATTTTATCGCTTTTTTGGTTTTACGTATGTAAAAACATGTTTTTTCATATCCTGAACCTGGGGTTCGTTTATTTAAACTCTTAACATACATGTAAATATTTATTTAAGAAAGTAAAAATAAGGATAATAAAACTTTACTATATAATTAGAAATTTAATAATCATTATCTTACAATATATATATATATATATATATATATATATATATATATATATATATATATATATATATATATATATATATATATATATATATATATATATATATAAAAAAATTAAATATATACAATGATTTTATATAAGGTTCACATTAAATATAATACAGGAATATTATTATATATAACACTTCCACATACATTTTACACATAATGTTTATGATTATTTTATATTAAAATTCTCTAAATCTTTGCAAATATGCCAATCATTTATATCATTATCGATGATATAGTTTCGTGTCTCAGTAATACCTTCAGTTAACACATACGTAAAAAGTTCCCGCTCAGATATCATAGTATATTTACATTCGGGGTCACCTGCATAAATACTTTCCTGCCATTGTTTTCTAAGTAGATAAATGAATTTCTGTACGTCTATAGAACTTAGGAAGCGATCGATGATGTGCGTAGGATCATCGATCAGGGTTTTCTTAAATGCGTAGTATTCTTGGTATAACATGTAATGAATTACGGTTACGTAATTAGATAACATAAATGTCTTCTTCATCTGTATTAACATTCGCTTACGTACCTCTAACATATATTTCAGCTGCGTTAGGCCTGAAATGTAGAATCCAAATGATGTAGGTTCAAATAC
>JABUQX010055380.1:0-5000 GCA_015478945.1 Trachelipus rathkii
TATATATATACTATTAATATATATATTATATTTACTATTATAATATATATATATATGTCAATTATGATCTGACAAGAGTTTTATCCAAATCAATTGCAATGGATCCGTACAACATTTTTTATTTTATAAAAATCAAAATAAAAACTCTTTTAATAAAAGAGCTTCACAAGTATAAAAAACTATTAAAACGACGTCCAAATTAATTTTTTAAAATCTATGAAACCTCAACGTACTATAAGCGCTTATCCTCGGCTTCAAACCTAACCAAATTTATTATATTTTATATATAATATATATATATACTTTCACACATATACTATATATATATAAACCCGTATACGTATAAGTACCTATAATATACTATAATAATCCTCTATATAATATATAATAAGTATATATATATAGTAATATATATATATAGTATACATATATATATATATATACCTAGTAGTATATATATATACTTATATATAGATATATATATACTATATATATATAATTATATATATACTATAATATAATAATTTATATTATTAATATTATATATATATATAGTATAATTCAAAGATAATTTGTGCAATAAACCGCAACAATTGAATCTTGTAATTTCAAAATGGCCTAAGTGGTTCTGAGAACCTATACCCTAGACACTTAGGACCATTTGAAATATAATTAATAATAATATATATAATATATATATATAATAATATATAATATATAACTATATACTATATATATTATATAACATACATACATAATATATATATACTAATATATAGATAATATATAATACGTATATAAAGTATTATACTATAATATATATATATATATATATACTATATATCTTTATATGCATATATACAATCAATGAAGGTATACATTTATGCTTGATATTTATTTAATAACAAACATATAAATATATATTATATATAATATATTATATAATTATTTATACAAATTTACCTCTAATTGAATACAAACATATATATATATTAATATTATAATATAGATATAATATATATATATAATAATTCATAATATTATATATATATAATATATATATAGTATATATATACTATATATATAATATATATATTATATATAATATAATATATATATAAAAATATAATAATATATATATATATATATATATATATACATAGTATATATATATATATATATAATATATTACTATATATATATATAATATAATATATATTATTTCTTATTCATAAATATATCTACACTTTCTAATAAGCTAAAAAAAAAGAAAAGAAACAAGCTTATTTTACGATTAAATTTTTAATATTTGGGTATTTCTAATTCTCATGAAGTAATGAACGGCAACATTGATGTGAGGATGGCTAATAAGATGATTTAACCCTATATATATATATATATATATATATTATATATATATATAGTATATATATATATAATATATATATATATAATATATATATATATATATATATTATATATATATATCATCTATATATATATATATAGTATATATATATATATAATATATATATATATATATATATATATATATATATATATTTTTTTTGTTTTTGTTTATACTTAAGTTTTTAGTGTTTATTTTTTTTTTTTTTTTTTTTAAACGGGTTTAAACGCAGCACCTACGTTTTTTTAGTCAATTATATTTTAATTATACATAACTGTAATCAGATTTGCTGTAGCACGTAGGGTTTTTATGATGAAGATATTTTCATAATTTTACATATTTTGCTATTTCATATAAAGAAACGTTAGTTTTTCAACATTTTATTTAATTTATCTTGTACAGTTTTGAATATTGTTTGTTGTTTTTGGTTTGGTGTTGTTGTGTGTGCGTGTGTAATGGCAGATTTGCGCAGGCGCGGGCTTTCTATAGACTTTACTAACATCCGCGGCTTAAACTCTAATTCTGCATCCTGGAATACCCCCTCTCTAACTCTAACCCTAACCTGGTGGCCTCTTGTTGGGCACACAGGGGATGGGCTAAGAATTCATCCTACTAAACTCGTTAATGTAATCCAACTATAACTTATTTCATATTTCCGATCTAAAGGGTGGGTATGTGCCTATGAAAAATAAAACAACTCCTGTAACAAGTCTCGAGAATCTCGAATCCTAACTTCGATGTTCTGTGGTTAAAATCTTTCTTCCTTCTACTACAATAATCTTGTGCTTTTGCTACTGTTCTCCAATAATGGAACAGATTTTCACGCCTTTTTGATATCTTACTATTTCTCACGAGACTGTTATATCTTCTGTCATCCAAATACTGAGGTTCTCTATTTAGGGATTCTCAATGTTACATAACACTGATTGGTTGGGGTCCTCTCATACCGTTTAGGTGGGGAGGAGGCCGAATCATTCAGCATTCGCAACGATCGGGAGCAACTAATTAAAGAACCCACACACATTCCGGATCGTCCTAACCAATCCTTGAACACACTTGACCTAGTTTCACCACTAGTCCTCTCTCTTAAAATACACCAACTTTCGCTCCTATCGGTAAAATCTCGGACCACAACCTTATATCTCTTAATTTTAATTACTTTTCTCTGCCAACAGCTCCATCTGCCCTACTCGTTTTTCTGGCACTTGATCGGGCCGATTGGGCCTTGCGTTGCTTCTACGCTAAATTATTAATTGGAATGACTGCTTTGTCTCTGTGACGCTTCGACTTTCTGCCATAAGGTGGAAAGCTGTAAACGTTGATGGGCAATTGAGCAGGTTCATCCTTCTGCGAGCTTAGAATCTTGTCTGCGTTCGCTCATAATCCATTGGTGCGAATCGTTGGCTTGTTCCTGGCCATTCAGCTAGAAGATAGTGCGGTGTCGGAGTGGAAAATCTCGTTCCTTTCCTTTCACTCTTGCTAATTCATTCTGCTAGAAATCGTTTGCAGGGATCTCTTCGACGAGCAGAAGGGCTTTCATCAAAAACGAAAATGCCTACCTCCTTGGTTCTGGCCTACTGACAAATCTTTCTGGCCTCTTGCCAAAAACATCTTATACAAGTCTCTAAAGTCGTGTCTTCGCGTCCCTTTCGCACTGATGGTTCTGTGCTTAATTCTCCCAACTGAAAAGCGCCAATCTCTTCGCCTCCCTATTTTCCTCTAACTCAACCCTGGACGATTCCTTGCGAGTTCCTCAGTCCTGCGCTCCTTCTCCTCTCAGGGGTCCTATGCCTTTGCCTGTGATTACATTCGAACGGGTGGATGGGCTCCTGAAATCTATGGAAACGTTAGGAAGGCGGGTGCCAGGAGGTATGCGCTCCCGAGTTTGTGAGGAGTGTGCTTCCCCGTGCCTATCTCCGCCCCTCGTTCAACTATATTCTCTATGTCTGAATACTAACACACTTTCCCTCCAGTGTTGGAAGCACGCTCATGTCCAACCTATTCCGCAAAAAGAAGCCGCCTGATCTTCTAACTACCCGCTCCTAGAGCTCTTACTTGCTATTCCTATCTAAGATCTTTGAAACTCTTCTCAACTCTCATTTCTTTGATCATCTGGAATCTCATTCACTTCTTCCGATCGCCAGTTACGGCTTTCGGCGCTCGATGTCTACTGGCGATATACATTCCTATTATTTAATAGATTTATGGTTTTCCGCTCTAAGGAAACTACAGGGAGACTTGCGTTTGTGGCGCTGTCCAAATCCAAAAGCATTGACCGGGTATGGCACGCATCCTTGCTCTCCAAGCTCCCCTCCTGTGCCTTCTTCTCTTGCTTACTTATGTCTAGTTTCTTCAACAATCGCTCAATATCGGCTGTGTTGATGGGGCGACTTCTTCTTCCTTTCTGTCAATAGTGGTGTGTTCCTCAGGGTTCTGGCTTATCTCCTACTAGTATTGCCTACTTTTCATAATGATCTCACTGCACGATTTAACTCATATTCCACTTAGTATTGCGATTGACTCAACCGTTCATTCTCAAACTCACTTCAATTCTGCTCCTTCTTTTACTTTTAGAATTGCCTCTCGTCTTAATCTTTCCGATTCAATTCTCGCTGATCTGGATTAGAATTTCCGGTTGGGGTCTGTCTTGAACCTTGTGAAATTCAATCTTTTAAAAACTCAACTTCTACAAATTTCTCCCCTTTCTAAGACACCTTCGCAAATTTCCTATCTCTTCTGACAGTTCTCTGCGTCTCTCCTGTTGACA
This sequence comes from Trachelipus rathkii, assembly GCA_015478945.1. NCBI lineage: Eukaryota > Metazoa > Arthropoda > Malacostraca > Isopoda > Trachelipodidae > Trachelipus > Trachelipus rathkii. The sequence goes on from JABUQX010055380.1 coordinate 4,176, forward strand.
ATATAAACATCTTGGCTTAACATAAACAAAAATGTCTTGGAAACCTCACATCACAACGGTTGCTAGGGCGCCTCAAAGAAACGGGAGTTCTGTTTAGACTGCGAGTATTTTTTCCTCTTCTCAGTTGCTCCAGCTATACAAGTGCCTCATCCGCCCTTGTATGAGTACTTGCTCTCATATCTGGCAAAGGGCGCGGGCTCTTGGTTTCACCCGACTTAATTTTGGACAGAGTCGAAGTCAAAGCCCAAAAGGCTTATAAAACTGTTCCTGTACTTTCCAATTCACTTAACCCTCTATCTTTGCTGCGGCGCATTGTTGGTGCTTTATCTCTTTTCTATAGGATACCGCAGGCGGCAGTGCTCTAGGCGGCTTATCACCGCGTTACTCCCGCCCTTACCTTCGCCCTCGTAAGCAACTAGGGGTGCTGTGTCTGCACATTGAGTTTTGTGTGATGTAGGTAACTCAAGCTAAGTTTCACTGCGTCTTCCTTCTTTCCTGCATATCTGTTTTTGTGATTCTCCTCCATCTTCTGTGTTTTCCTTTTGAATTTAATCTCACCGCACTTTTAAAGCCGTGCGTTCTGGGCTCATCGTGCGTATTTTTTATTAGTTGTTGACTTCTGAGGCGTGTAAACACCTCTCCTTGAATAGGGCTCTGCCCGTGAGTGGTGTGACAACTGTATATATATATAGTATAATATATATATATATATATATATATATATATATATATATATATATTATATATATGTATATATATATATATATATATATATATACATATATATATATATATATATATATATATATACCTATATATATATAT
>JABUQX010055380.1:17500-45000 GCA_015478945.1 Trachelipus rathkii
TATATATATTATACCTATAATTATATTATATTTTTATATATTAATATTTTTATATTATATAATTAACTATTATATAATGAGTGATTTTATGTGTCCGCTATTCTAGTAGTATTTGGGAATAATATATATTAATCATTATCAGTTATATTAATATTATTAATTAATCTATAAAAATTTTATAATTATTATATTAATTAATATATATATTTTTATTCTGATAATTTATATTAGACAAACCATCGTTGCTTTTCATTAGAGATAATAATTAATATATATATATATTTATAAATATTATATATTATATATATATATTTATTTATTATTATTATTATAGTATTTATTTTATATTAATATTTGTATAAATTAGTTATGTATTGGTATGTTAATATATTAGTTTTATTAATCAGTATGTTAAATATTATATTATTCTATCTTAAAGGAGTATTTATTACTTACAAAAAGCTATGACGTGACGTGTATAATATATTTAATTAAATTATTTATCCATATATTATTTAATATATTATATTTTTGTTATATATATTTCTCTTATTTTATATATATTCTTATATTATATATTAGTCATATCATTTTGTATATACATATGTATATATAAAAATTTATAAGACTCATATATATTTATAATTTTAATTATAAATTGTATTAATATTTATTTTCATAGACTTTATTCATTATGTATCTTTAATTTTGCCTGCTGTATAATAATCATGATATTAAAATAAAATTTAGGGTGGGGTTGTGCGTCCAACTACAACTTGGGATAATATTAGTAGTTAAATTAAGTCCTATAAGTATATGAATATGATTTACCTTTATCATTGCAACTTCAGTCTAGCATTAATATGGTAATGAGTAGTTTTATATACTCTATATTATAACAGTGTTATTTGTCAAACTCATATATACTAACTAAAAGAAAATAAATATATATTTATTTATATACTACTATATATATTAATATATTTATTAATATTATTTATTATATTATATAAAGTAATGTGATTTAAACTTTGACATAAGGCTCTTAAAGGGTAATGTTTTCTCTTGCCTTGTTTGAAGGAGGAAGAATGAAAATCCCTAAATAGAACAGTTATAATACTCCACGCTTTTATTTAGACTGATGGTTTTTGATTTTTTATGTGGTTGTTTACTTAAACATACAAGAATTTGATAAGTGGGTATCTGAAATGAGTAAGAGACGGTTAGTTAAAGATCTTAAATCCCAGCAGCTATACTGTTTTCTGAGTTTATATTAATATATTTTAATGTATTATCTTCCTAATTTATATTTAGTGAGTTCACTTGTTAATAGTTAGTGGTCCTTAACAAGAGAGTTTTTTACTCTATGCACATTATATATAAATTTTTTTTTTTTTAGTAGGCTTTTCAACACCGTGACAGTCGTTCCTATCTTTGCGGCATGCTTTTCAATGTCAGGGATCTCCCTGTGGTCTCCAATTCTCAATCATACCCCCTTCAACATACCTATAATTTTATTTTCCTAATTATGTACTGATCGTTTCGCAGTTGTTTGCCAAATTTCACGATTCTTTTTCTTTTCAGTTTTTTTACCTTGTAGTGGTCACTCTTTCTCTTCTACATTTGTGTATGACACTTCTGATCAACCATTTTTTGGCCGTGTTCCTTTGGTCTCGGGGGCTGCAACGGTCTTATTTTTTTTTTCATCCGTACTATGCACTCCATCCTTTTCATATGACCAAGCCATCTTAATAAACTTTCTATTTTTATTTCTCTTTTTTTTCTTTTTCAATTTCATTTTTTATTTTCTTTTTTCATTCAGATTCACATTGCGCTCAATTATACACCGAATCGTTTTGAATTATTTCTTCTCACACCTAAATAATTTTTTTTTTATCACCTTAATGTGGCCCTTTAGATTGTCTATCTGAACAGAGTTTTGTACCTTAGAAAATAACCTTTCTTATTTCCACACCAACAGTTTCGCTATTCTGTATTCATTAACATTCCCTTTCGATTGTCGACTCTTTTTAAGATTTTAGTCCGTCCTTCTTCCATTCAAGAAATATTGTAAGTACTATCAGTATCAATCTTCTTACTCTTCTTTTTTTTTTTTTTTTCACTACTTTTTCCTAATACATTTCCCAACATCATCCGTTTTTCTTCTCTTTCCGTTTAACATTTTATTATTTAATACTTTTCTTTTATTCATTTCTTTGTTTTCCTATTGTTTGCTCGACCTTTCCTTACATGAAATTTTTCACATTCTGTTGACTTTTTTTCTTCTCTTTTCATCCTTTATTCTTCTACGTCATCCTTTTTTTTTTTTTTTTTTTCTTTTTTTTTTTGTTCAGCTTTTCTAATCGTTTTAATCTTTTATTAGGTACTTCCTTTTCTTGTTACATTATACTCTTGCTAATTTTTTTTTACCTTATTCTATAATAGTATGTACTCGAGGTGATTAAATCACTATTTCTAATTCTAAAAACTTAAAATCATTCATTTGTATTTTACATTTTTTTATTTATGCAGTCTTATTATCCATTCTCAATTTAGCTTTATTTACAATTTCCCTCTTAATGATCCTTCCAAAATTTGATGTTTTATATGTTTTTTCATCTTAGATTATCTTTTTTGCAGTCTGGATATGCCTTGTTTCACCTTTTTTTTATGTTTTTGTATATTTTTTTCTTATGGGCAGTAGTATGCGTATATTTACTTTATTGAAATATTGTTTTGCTTAGTATTTTGATTCATTTTAAGCTCCTCTAAAAGTTCAACCTTTATGTGTTGTGTGTGTTGCATTGGACATGTGTTTTTATTTTAAATTATTTTTAGTTTTTGTTACTGGACATTATTTCTTCGGTATTAAAATATTCTTTGAAATCATTTTCTTTATAATTTTTTTTTTTTTTATATTGTTTTTTTTTTTTTTTATTTTTATTTTTATTTTTTTCTTTTCTTTTTCTTTTTCTTTTACTTTTTTATTTTTTTTTTTATTTTTTTTTCTTTTTTTTTGTTTTTTGTTTTTTTTTTATTTGTTTTTTTTTAAAAATTGGAATTTTTGTATGTTTATGACTAAAAAGATGTGTTATTTATTTATTTTTTTTTTTTTTTTGGTTTTGTCTTGTCGTTGTGGGGGTTTTTTGGGTGGGGTGGCTTTGCTTTGTCGGTTTTTTTTGTGTGGTGGTTTCGTTTGTGGTCGGACTTCGTTGGTGGTGTGGGTTTTTTTTTTGGTGTTGCAGTTTTTGTTTGGTGGTCTGTTTTGGTGGGTGGTTGGTTTGTATGTTTCGGGGTTTTTTTTTTTGTTTAGTTTTTGTTGTTTCGGTTGTTTTTTGCTTTGTATGCCGTTTGTGTTTGGTTGTTTTTGTTTTTTGTGTGGTTGGTTTTTTTGTTGGTGTATTTTCTTCTTGGTTGGGTTTGTGGGTGGTGGGAAGTTGTTTTGGTTGATGGGTTTTATTGCTTGATTCGTTATCTTTATTAGTCCTATGTTCTTTGTTGTTGCCTTCTTTTTTTGTGCACATTTCTGTTCTTTTTTTTTTTTGTTCGTTGTTTTATATTATGGGTGTAGGCAGGGGGGCAGAGGTGTTGGTGTTTGGCGAACCTGTGCCGCGGCCTGGGTGTGTTTGCTGATTGCGTGTGGGGTTCTTGTTTTTTTTGTCTAGACTTTTTAGCTAACGTATATTATCTATTACTTTAATATTACTTCACGGCTGGTAGTTATTATGTTTTTTTGGCGAGAGGGGGCGGGGGGGGCGACGTGGTTTTTAAGGGTTTATTAGTAGAAAATCTGAAAGGGAATTTGCGGTAGGAGTACTGAACGGGGTAAAGTTGGGGTATAGGGAACATGGGGGGGGGAGGGGCGGGGGTGGGGAGGCGGTTTTTTTTATAGTTTTGAAGTTGGGTGGTGGTGGGGTGTGGCGCGTCGTTGGTTTTGCATATTGCGCGCGTGTTTTTTGGTATTGTTTCATCTTGGCAGCTGGTGTTGTTGTGGTTGGCTTATTGTTTATTTTTGTCAATTTATTTTCTAGCTTTTAATGTGGGGTTTTTTTCTGACGGAGTTATTTTTCTTTCGTGTTGCGATATTGGGGATTGTGACGTGTTTGGGTTTTCTGCGTTATTTCATGTTTTATTTGTTTTTGATATAGTCATATTATTTTCTGGGAAGCATTTCTTGCACTTCGGTGCTGCTATATTTTTTTTTTTTTTTTTACTTTATAAATTTATTTATATTATTTTATTTATTTACTTTTTTTTTATCATTATTATTTATTTATTAATTTAAAAACCGTTCTTTTCTATATATAATTATTAAATTTACGATGATAATATTATTATTTATTATTATTATCCTTTAATCCATCTATTATTTTAGTATTTTTTTTATTATTTTTATTATTTATTTTTTATATGTATCTGTTTTATTTTTTTTTTTTGAGTTTTAAATTTTTTTTTCGATAATATATATATATTTATTTTTTTAATTATTGACTATTTTTGTAAGATGTATTTAATATATTTTATATAATTTTATCGCATATTTTATTTATTTATTATCTTTATATTTTTAGCTTTTCTTTATATGATATTTATGGTTATTCTTTTATTTTTTATTTTATTATATTATTATATATATATTATTTTATATATTTTTCTATTATTTCTATTATTTTTATTTTTTATATATTATTTATTTTTGTATTTTTTTTTATGGGATAAAATATTTTATTATATAGTAATATATGTACATATATAGTTACTCAATTTTTATTATAGTATAGGGTGATAAGTGATAATAGTATTGTAGTTGATATATATCATTATTTATATTATATATATTATTAGGTGTATATATTTTATTTGGTTTGTTATTTTATATTTTAGTTTATATTTTTTTATTAATATAATTTATATATATTTTTAATTATTGGTTTTTATTTTATAACTTCTATGTTTTTATTGATATAATATCTTTATCTATGTATTTTTTATAATTATTTATTTTCATAATGTTTTTTAGTATTATCTTTATTTTTATTTATTTATATATTATTTTTATTTATTTTATTTTATTTATTTTTATTATTTTTTGTATTATTATATATATTAGCTTATATTTAATTTTTCTTAATCTATTATTATTTGTATTTTTATTATTGTATATATTTTCTTTCTTATTTTATATTAAAGTTTGATTAGAAATTTCCATATTTTTTTTAAAAAATTTAACCTTAAATTATTTATTAATTTTTTTTTTTTATTTTATTTTATTTATTATTTATTTATCATTCATTTATTTATATGATTCGGAAATATTGTATTAGTATTTATCGTTGGGAATTGGCAAAGAAGCTGGATTGTACATTTCTGTTTTTGTGTTTGTTATACTCAACCCTTTATCCCTCATCTTAGATGTTATACGTTTATTGTGATATATTTATGATTTATTTGTTTTTTTTTTTTTTAATTATTTTATTATATATTTTATATTATTTATTATATATTTTTTATTTTAGATTTATTTTTTTATTTATATGTTAATTTTATTATATATATATTATTTTATTATTATTTATGCTATTCTTATAAACTATAATTTATTATTTTTATTTATATTATTTTATTATATAATCTTATTATTATTTGTATTATTAATTAATAACTTTTTAATTTTTATTATTTCATTTGTTTTTTCTTTTTATCTTATTTATATATATTATTTTTTTTTATATTATTATTGAATTTTTATTTATTTCTATTTATTACAATTGTTCCAATATAAATATTGTATATTTCGAAATTTAATGAAAAAGAGAAGTCGGATTGATTTTGATTTAACTTAGCCACATTGTATATTGTTGTGCTGTATGATGCTTTTACTCATATTATCATTTTTTTTATTTTATTTATAATTGATATTATTATTATATTATTTAATTCTTTTTCTCTTTTTTTCTGAGACATTCATTTATACATTAACAATATAATCTCTTCTTTCATTGAAAAATATAAACTTTCCTAAATAGGTTGATTATTGCTTTGATTTTAAATAGCCTGAGGAAACTTGCGTTTAAAAACTTCTATTGGTGTTTTCTATTTGGCATGATCTTCTAATGGAGTTTTCAATTTTGTAAGATCTTCTAATGTTGTTTTCACTTTGGCAAGATTTTCTAAAGTTGTTTTATTTACTTTGTTTATATTCTTTGTAGACTTTTTTATAAAATATTTTATTTTTATTTATATTTATTTTAATAGATTGATATATTTTTAACTTTATTTTATTTATTATATTTTTAATTTTTATATTATTATTTTATTTGGTTTTTTTTTTTTTTTATTCTTTTTTTTTTTTTCTTTCTTTTGGGTGGTCGGTATGTTTTATATTTATTGTATTTTTTTGTTGCTGCTAGCTGGGTCACGGTTGTGTTAGATCGTATGATATAAACATGTTAAAATTTACTATGTACTCTGTTTATTATTATTATTCATTTTTTTTTTTTTATTATATATAACTATTATTTTTATTATTTTTTATATATATTATTTTTATATAAAATATATACTTATATATATATTTTAGCTATACTTAATAATATATTTTATTTCTTCTTTTTCTTTTTGTTTTTTCTATACTTAAGCAATTTACATATAAATATTACTACGATAACATTAACAAATTATTATTACTTATCTACTTCAATAACCTTTTTTTGCCTTTAGCCCATTTTTTTTCTCCCAAAAATAAAAAGCAAAGTTTGCTCAGTATGGAAAATATAACATACTTATTAATATTTTAACTTAAATTAATCTTTTCCGCTCAGTTTTTATTCCCTATTCAAAATCTCGTATTCAACTATATAGCAAACATATTTTTAGTATTCCATTCTCAGTAATAGCCTATCCACCAACACTCATATTATCCTACTTATACACTGCCATCAAGTAGTTTTTCACATATAAATTACTTGAATCATGCGCTCTGTATGGTATATGTCCAACAAATAACTAAGAACTCATTAAGGTGTATTGTTCTTTCCTCATTTTGTTTCATTCAAACATTTGATTCTACATCATCCTCTTAACACATCCAAAATTGCACTTATTGTTCTTCTCCAATCAGTAATCCCTTTTATCACTCGAAGTCCACCACTTCTACAATACAAAACTCCAGTATACTATCTTTCCCTTACATACAGCGCCTATTAAAATTACTAAATCTATATATATATTAGCGCGGAATTTTCTACAGGTGTTCCTAATATCTCCCTTATCCGCGTGTGAGTCGGATTCGACACCTATACTTACTTTCTTGTAACTATTCACCTAAGGTATTTTTTGACAAATAGTGTTTAATTGTTCATAATGTAGTCAGTTATTTTTTTCAGGTGTTGGTTTTTCATATACCCCTACTACTATCTTTTCACATCTCTTAATTTCTTTGAGTCACGTCTTTTATGAATCGCCATGTTATCTACCTCACGCTTTCGGTTTAGTTCCGGTTTCTATGCTTCCTATTTGCACATTCTCACTTCGACTGTGTTACCGCCGATGCAACGAAATATCTTTTGAACATTTCAACACAAAAGTGATTGCGGTTTCTGACTTGATTTTTTTCAGAATTTGTTTAGTCTATGATTTGTGTTTACGAGGTGTGTGCTATATTCTAACCTTTATTTTGTGTCTATATGTTTTTCCTCGCAGTACCTTGGTTTTCCTTTATAACCTCTAGGTTCATTTGGGTCAGTTGTTAATCTTTTTACACTAATAATTTTTCTTTTCCTTTTTTTTTTTTTTCCTTGTTTCATTACCATGGACCACTAATCTTTCATCTAACATAATTCAAACAACTACTAATTATTTTATATTATAATCTGACTATTCCCATTCCATCCAACCCCCCTCCTTTCTTTTTTCCTCATCTGATTTACTCATCCATTTCATATTTTATCTTCACTAACTACAGATACAATTCACTCCTCCTTAATTTTCGATACTATCTCTACTATCCCCATACTTCTTCTGCAATATTTTGTGGTTAGAAATTTGTGTTCAATCTAAATATAGTTTTACATATACTTCATACCTCTCCCCTTTCAACTAAAATTCAATATCACTTTTCCTTCCATTCTCATTTTCCCCCGATATCCAAAGGCACTGCTATGCCATTCCTCTCTTTTTCCTGATATATCACAACTATTCTCTATATATCATTCAGTTCACCCAACCTACATAATAATTATCTTGAAGTCCCCCATACCTTCACCACTTCAATATTATAATCATTCTTCAGATTGTCCACATTTGGCTTTTTTTTATAGAAAGTTCTCTACACTCTTCTTCTCATAACATCTTACCAACTTATCATGAGGTCTGGACCTCTAATTGTTTGCTATCAAACCACAATACTATTTAACCTTTGGCTTCTTCTAAACTTAACATTTAATCATTAAATCTATGAGGTATACTATTAACAGAAAATGCAGATTTTCCTTTGGATTTTAGTTTCTTATCCTCAATCACTCTTCATTCTCAGAATTGTAATCTCAACTATCGGAACAGATAATAAGTTAATTATTATATATTTCAACTTTCTCTTCTTAAGCTTTCTCTATTTAATGCTACTACATTTTCCATAGCATTTATCTTCACAATCATTAGTGATCGCAACTGCTCTTAATCAATTTATTGTGGATAATGTAGTAGTCAGTTTGTTTTGAAAGATTTAACTTGCGCAGTTTTTACAATCGATGTAAAATATTATTCAAGTCATTTTTTAGTAAATAGTTATGTTTTATTTTTTGGAGTGCTCTTTTCGAGGGTACACAGGAGCTGTGTGTATATAATCACATGTTATTTGTTTTTGATATAGTAATACATAGATTTATTACTTTTGTCAGATATCTAAATATGTAATAAAAAAAGAAGAAAATAAATTTTTAGCAAGAATTAAAATAAAAATATTTTCTGATATTCTTTTCCTTAATTAAATTTTTTCTTAAAGTGAGTTTCAGAAGCACAAGTTTTGTGAGTCACAATGGAAATAACGCAGACTTCCATAAATTCATTGAAAATCGATATTTAATAAAAAAACTTAATAATTTTTGTTAAATAAATTTGTTCTACACAGTCCCATTTTGAATTTTTAAGGATTTTATCGCATTCATATCTCTTCCTTTTTTACTATCTATAAAGTGGCTTGCACTGCCAAGATAATGGATTATTCGGTGCGGGTTTCGGTCTATAATTATAGGCAATAGATACATATTTTCTCACAACCAAAATGATAAGCAAAAAGTGCATTTTTATTGATTTGCATGTTTAATTTGATAGTAATTTTTATTATTTATGCTTTCACTATATGCAATATGGATGTTGAAGGTAATTTATTCTCTAAAATTATTTTTTTGGTTAAGTTTAGAGCTAGTCAAGTATAGAAGAATATTTTTTATCTGTATACCAATAAAATTCAATCTACTATCATAGTCCATCTGTCTTAACTACTTCTTTCAATCTTCCGTATTATTCTTATTAAAAGTCACCTTTCTAAGTCCTAGCTTTATTTATGCGCGAGTGTTTGGGCCCCCGATTTTATAGAAGCGGGGGGTGAAAGATTGTTACCGGTGGTGCTGGGGTTTGTTGGGTGTCGTGCGGGGGTTGGTGTGGGGGGGCGTGTGGTTTTCCGTGGGTCCGTGTATAATGTTTCTTTGTGGAGGGTGTGCGGTGGTGGTGGGGGTGGTGTTCATGCGGTTGGCTGGGTTTGGTCAGTTCAGGGAGATATGGATTTCGGTGCCCTGGTGCGTTTGGTTTCAACCTTTGCGTTTCGACTAGGCTGGACGAGGGCTGATCGGGCTTTCGGTTGTGGTGTTTTATAGGGAGGTACGAGGATCTTGTGGCTGGTCGTAGGATTGGTCAGATAAGTATACGTGATGGTTCAGCGTGCGATAGTAACAGGGTTTGGAGAGGGAATCTTGGCCCTGTGGTTGACGGAATGAGGCTGGAATGAATGCGAGTACGTTGTTTTTCTGTCTATTTTATCTTTTGTATAGTGTTTTGTCGAAGTCAAAAGACAGAGATGAAATATGGGTTTATTAAAAAAGGAAGGTGTCGGCACAGTGCACAGCAAGAAGAACGCTTGTGACATGGATATAATTTGGGGTGTTTTAAGGAGTGGAGTAGTGTACATGTGGAGAATTAGACTTGAGGTTTGAGGATAGGGTTTCGGTTTAATAAGTACAGATTATGAGTTTTAGAAGGTATGGAGAGTTGATCGTGGCTAGAAACGGGTGGGTGCAAAAATTAGATTAATAGCCCTTGGGTTTGGTGCGAAGGAGTGCAGGAAATTTGAGAATAATACCCGCATCGACTCGGTGGGTTTGTTGCAAGGCTTAATCATATGGTGTGAGTGGAGCGCATGACATGTGCTTTTGTGTGGAGAGCCCCTTTTCCTTATGCTTCTGCCGAAGGACTACATGCGTGGTGCTTGGCCATTTATCACTATAATTTTTTTGGTTTTTTATACTGTTAGGAGAAAAGCTGTTTGTTTGCGTATCATATATTTTTTAGTTATGTGTGTAGATAAAGTAAAGGCCTTCACTGCCTTAGTGTGAATAGAATGAGAATGGGAACACACAGCGAGACAGGACGGAAACGTATGTAGAAACTGAAGTGAGCTTTGGGGATTGTGCATTGCCGATAGAATCCTATAGGATTGCCATATTGGTATGTAATGCCTTCCAGCATTTTGCTAGAGATATTGCGACACATACCGTATGCGATTGAAAACCCGTGATGGTGTGACTTAATATCATTGCATGGTTATAGGCATGCATATATGCTTGGAGTTCGATCACGAACGTTTTGGAATGTAGCATATTGAGAGCAATGTGAGAATGTATGTTGTTAAGATAGTGGGTAGATATTAAGAGTGTAAACGGTAGAGAATGGTGGTTTTATTAAGTCAGTTGTTTTTATTAAGTTTCAGTGTATAATATATAGGGCCTGTATGTACGGTTGTATTTTTTCGATGTGATATGGTTGATGTTTCACTTATGATGATGAGCGTGTATATCGTATGCGGTGGTTGTTTGACTTAGGGTAGGTGGTCGTATGGTGAGTCGATATATTAAGTTAGGTACGCTTGATGGTAGTTATACTATTACTCTCTAGTTACTATGTATATTAATTTATGGGCATATTATGGACCTCCCTATGTATTCCGTAGACTCTATACTTTATTGTCAAGTTATGGGCAGCTATGCGTTTAGTATGGGTTGTTGGTAGAATAGGGCATTATGGTTTATATTACGTTGGTCTTGAGTCATCTCGATAGTTGTTTGGTGAATGGCTGTTTTATTGTTTTTGCTATGTATGCATTATATACTTAGTAGAGTAGTTTTATAATATACTATATAAGTTGTTATATTATTTCCGAGTTAGGTATGGTATTACTAATGTGAAGTGTAGGTATTACAATAATGCAGGGTTATTATGTCTATGTATATTTTTTTTATATTTTTATCTTACTTATCTATATATATATATAATTTATGATGTCTTATTTTTATCATTTGCTTTATATTTGACATACTTGTTGTGAGTGTATTATGTTTATTATTATATTTTTATAATTATAGTTTTGTTATCTCTGTGTGGATATAATTATTTATTATTTTATTATCTTATATATATATTCTTTATATATTACTTATTATATAATATTATTATATAATATATCTTATCAATATATCTTATTATATATATTTATTCTTTTTTTACTATTCATTTTATACTATCTTTATATCTATAATCTTTTTTGTTGATATATGGTTTTTAATAAATTTATTTTTATTTCAATTGTCTCTTTTTTATTCTTTATTTTAATTCTCTCAAGTTGTTTACTGTACTTTTCCTGATATGCTATAGTCAATGGTAGTTTGGTGCTTGTTATTAGTTATCATAATCTATATTTTTTCGCCTATAGGTGGTATTGCTTGCTCCGATGTTTGGGACATATACTTTTATATATTCTCTTGTATTTTGCATAACTGTGATCACGACTAAGTCCTCATTTCCACAAACCTGGCAATATTTATTTTTTGTAAATTTATGCTAATTAGAGTCCATGTAACTTCATACTAAACTATATCACTAACTTACGTTCTTTATTTACTGAGCAATAGTATATATTTTCATAAATTTTTATGTAAAAAGATTTTGGGGTTATATCCTTATTTGAAACGATAATTGTATGAATACTTTATCTCGGGGAAATGTTTTTCTACTATAAATATTATCTTTTAGTGTTCCTAATATATTATTTTGTGTCTGTTGAGGAATCAAGATCCATTCAACAAGCATGATGCTAATTGTTAATGATCATTCTCATTTGGCATAAAGATGATAATACAAATGTTGGATTATTATTATTGGTTGGGTGGGGCGTGAGAGTGAGCATTGTTTTTCCATTGTTCTGTCTGTTCGCTTTTCTTTGTCTATATTTTCTTCTATACTCGTTTGCTTTCTCGCAAATCCACGTCTAAGACAGTTTAGGAGTTGGGAGATGTGGCAGAGGCAGCGATTTTCATGAGATAAGCTACAAATTTTTTACTAGCGAGCACTTTGGGTGAGAATTTAAATACTTCATGGAGACCGTATTTTTTGCTTTGCTTTGGATGTTTTGCATAATTCGTCAGTGCACTGACAATTTCCAATGTTATAAAGCCTTATTGGGCTTCTGCCATTATTCTATATCTTCCTCTTTTGTGGTTAATCAGGTCAAATTTTTGATCGAAACAACTCTACTGCTTTGTTGTTTGGTTTTTATTTACTTTTTGTCCTTGGGGCGAAGTATTTTCTATTGTAATTTATTACATGGAACGTGCTGTTATAATATACATACAGGCTAATTTGGGTGAGGAATTGGGTTTTATGTGAATAAGGAATAAATATTACGTGATATATATCTTATAGGTGGATTCTTTCCTTCTATCATTTCTCAGTCATATGAGTTTTTTTTCTTTTTGGCGTTGCCATACTTGCATCTTTCTAATATTCAATTCGAGGAATAGTGTTGATACTCCATCTCGTTTGGAGTTATGTTTTCTTTATGGTACAAATGTAGTGTTGGTTCTATGTGTATTGTGTACTTTATCTTATTCTATTCTCTCCTTTATATCAGATAGTTTAGGAAATATTCTTCTTTAAAATCGATCAGAGGATGTAACGTCAAAACTTTGGTCATATTACATATATATGAGCGTTCCTCAGCGTGGGTTACTATAACTTTGGTATAACATTTTTTCTTTATTGGGTTTTGGAATGACTTTTTGATCCAAACTCCCTCATAATGATGATAATCGTAGGTTTGGCTTAAATCGGAATCTTTAGTCGCATAAACTATATCTTGCATTAAACGATAAAAATGCATTTCATCTAACAATGTGGGAAGACTGACTCTTCGCATGTCTTCTTTCATGTAGAAAGATAATTTCCTTGGCTATTGTGTAGTTTGCCTAGTACTCAATATAAAGCATCTTAGCTGACTCTATATTTGGATCCATGCAGCGTCGTATTATTTATTATTTCATGCGATGTAAGATTTATAGTGACGTCTTTTGAAATTTCTTTGGGATTATAAAACTTTAGAGCGAATATAGTGATTGGTGATTAATATCTTTCCGTTTTGTTTTTAGGCGTAATGGAATTATTATAAAAGGAATATGGCCATTAGGTTGGGCTTCTTATATTGCATAAAAGTCGTTAGTAACTATTAATAATTGGTTATTTGTGATTAGAATACTTTTCAAAGAAACTCTCAATATTCGTATATTCTATCACTTTATGGCAATATTAACGCTCGTTCTCACTTCTCGCAAGTTATTTTCTTTTTCAAGTTGCCTCATGCGCTAATCATTGTTTCCTTTTCTTGATTCTGGCTATAACTTCTACTATACAACTAGACTTTTTTATTTGCCTGCTCTTAATAATCTTATACTTCTGGTGTTGTGTTCTCGAGTTACTATGAAAATTTATTCGTTTTTTGCAGAAAAAAATCCCGCTGTATTACGAAAGCCTGCCCTGTTCGAGGGTGTGATAGAGCGTGATTCATTTTTGGGAATTTCCGTATTCTCTCCATGGATTTTCCCTGCTAAAGATGATTGTTGTGTCTCACGAACACCAACGGGCTTTCCAGAACTTATCTTATACTTTAACATCTGAAAGATGTTTTGTGTTTTCATATGGCCACTCGAAATTGCGTCTGTCGATCGTCGCGACACTAGCTGCTCAATCCATCGTCTTGTGCAGTTTATACACTTCACTTCGAAGGATGTAATAATGGCCAGCAATTCCTTGGAATAATGTTTGGCCCGTGAGTGCAAGGTAAAGGAGTTTTACACTTCAAAACTGTGTTCCCCTGTCGACCCAACCGCACTGCTTATTTCCTTATTTCAATTTTTACTATTTTTTTCGAAATGTATTTATACATTCATTTGAACTTTTGTATTAAAAATCTTTTAATATAGTATCACTTCGCTTTTGGCTATGTCGGAGATGCGCGAGTCTGTGTTAGAGTATTCGGTGGGCATGCTATTCTCATTGCGCCAGAGATTACGGATGTGCCGTATGTGGTTGTGAGGAAATAATATTGCCATGTGTAATTGACATCGTCGTGGTAAACTAACTACCTTCCTCAATATTTAAAGCTTACCAGACATTATTAGAAAGCCTTTGACTTCCAAGTCATTCAATTCCCTGGAAGACTCTTCAATTGTAGTTCATATATGGAGGAAGTATACAATATTTGCTTCTCTTAATAGGCAGGGTGATATTCGTAAATTTACAACCAATTGTCTGGTCTATAATTCCATCAAAGATATTTTTCTAATATAATGACTACTCATCATTGTTTCTTTTTAGCAAGGTCTATATATCTGAAATATAAATATTATAATATTTTATCATAATATTATTTATTTTTTATTTTATTTTATATATATATTTTATTATCTATATCATGGTTTTTTTCGGAGTTGCTATCCTAAAGGTGATATTTATATGTTATCGAGTTTTTATTTACTTATTTGATTATTTATTTGGGTTTTTTATTATAATGTTTATTAGTACTTATTCTCATATATTATATTTATTTATATATTATTTTTAGAGATGATCTAATATTTTATTACTATGTATTTATTATTTTTTTTTCTTATATATTATATATCTCCTATTATATATATATATATTTATTTATATATAATATATTATATTATGTATATATATATCTTCTTTATAATATATTAATATCTATTATTTTATATATCTTATATATTATATATATCTTTATCTATTATATATATTTATTTTATCATCATATATATTATATATATTATTTTATTTTTCCTTTATCTAAAAATCAATCCTATATTTTTTATAAATAAATAACAACATTTTTATAATCTAATAGTAAAATCATTGAAATAAGAAAAATGAATTAGTTAAGGTCTCAAAAGATATACTGTATATATATTCTTCTTTGCGTGATCTAATAGAAATATTTGATTAATCTAAATATTTAACTTATATAGTTTACTATATTATCATTATTTTATATAATTATATCTCTTATATTTTATTATCATTCTATTATATATATATTTATTATTTTACTATTATTTCTTATATATTATATTTTTTATTATATATCTTACTATTATTATATTATATATATATATAATACTTTTTATTATTTATATTTTTATTTAATATTATCTATATTATATTAATAGTTTTTTTTTGTATTTATTTTTAATTAAATCAGTTCTTAGTTACATGGATTAAAAGGCCTTCAAGTGGCCGGACGGCAAGTCTTTCGGCCTACCTGGATGATTTTATACCTGGACCGAAATACTTTTCAAAATTTTCTCACCCCCTAAGCACTGTACATCTCTCCAAAGAATCTGTTGGGAGTTTACTGCACAGTTGTACATCTGTTGGCGCTCTACCTCCGCCCCTTTCGGACTTGTAATCATAAATCGCGAGATCATTTATCTGTCCGGAGAGCTCTCGGGTGCACCGCTCAGCTTTTTCTAGCACTTTATTTCCTCCGTCTACTTATCATTTAAATCAATTATATCTTGTCCTAACGTTGTGCCTGTACTTGCCTCACCGTGCGTGTGCCTCACTTAATAACGGCGGTGTATTTGTTACGAGAAACATCTCCGCGTTGGCGTGTCGATCTACCTATTATGTCCTATATTATTGTCTATCGTGTCAGTGGGGTATTGAGTAGTTTAGATTTGAACTCTTCGTAATACTCAATAGTATGGAATTACTCAATAGGATCCCTTCAATATTCTGGTATCGTCTGTTCCACTAATTAATCTCGACCTACGCTGCCCATACACAAATTCGATCTGCATGTCTCTGTAGCTTTCAGGTTTCTACAAAGAGAGGCCGGCCTTCCCTCACTAACATTACATCATTACTTCAGCGAAACATAACCACTGAGCTATAGAATCTATTTCATTTACGGCCGGTTTTGCTTTTACGCGCTCAATCACTATTAAATCCGGTGTATCTATCCTATCTGAATGAATAATCCACAGATAGATATGAAGCCTCTTCCTCATTATGCAAACACACTTGGGGTTTTCGCTTTGGAGACATACACATTATGTCTCATCACATATACAGAGAAGGCTACCTGCGATATCTCTATCGCGTGTAACCAATAATTCTAATGTGTATGTATGTGCCTTATTTTTTCAAAACGTTCATGTAACTCTGACTCCTTTCACATAAACCTACCCGGTGACTAACCTTATCTCACAACTCGCTCACCATCATACCACAAACATCCTACCATCTCTTACACTAGCCAAGTGGACCGCCATTACAAGGATAATACCTTTCACCTTGATAGAAATTTATACTATGTGAGTTCGAGCTCAATAATGATGGGAAGTGAAAAGAGACACAAATGTTAATAAATATCCTTTTCTACTTCTCATCTCTCTTCGACAGCCTTCACGAGCACTTGCGTTACAGGATATCATAACTATAATCCTTTCGCTAGAATCCTCCTTATCTCATTCCTTTGTGTTATTGATCATAGCTTTTATCATCTTATTTCAGAATCGAGTGTGATGCATTCTCAGCGCTACACCAGCCCGTACTTACTATAGGTTAACATTATACGCCCTCTAAGAAGCAACCAAAGAGAGAACCTTCAAAACGTCATAATTATTCCAATCTTGAAATAACTCATCAAAACTTTCTTTTATATACAACTACAAACAGCCATCACCAGATTCTCACCTCAAACCAACCAAACGTACACATTCTAACCTTTCTAGCATACATACTATTTATTATCTCAATTTTTTATCAACACAAAACTTCAACTCTGGTACAATCACAAACGACCTATAAACTCAGACCACCTATCCCTCAATTTATTATATTTAATTAATCCAAATTATTGGGACTGTATCAAATACTTACCTTGTATTTTTCACTAAAGATAAAACTATATTACAAACTACCAATAAACACTACACTTAGACATCTATTTCTATCTTTCAATCATATATAGTAAAACAACATACTATCACCCTACGAAATATCCCTAACTACATCAATACTTTTTCATAGATAAAGCTATTAATCAAAATTTCACTTCTCTAATATAAAAAGCAATGAACTAAAACCATTTCCCTTAAGATAATAAATACATTATAAATAAAAATACTAACCCTCAACTCTAATACCCTGATAATATAGCAGCTATCAAAACATACAGCAACTCGCTCTAAAACAAAAACACGTCACTAAATCTATCACTCCAAACTATCAACTACAGGATTTAACTGCCCCTAAACAACCAAATCAAAAACCGTAAGAAATCACGAGATGCTCTTCAAAATCAACTTCCACACGTTTCTTCAATCTAAGAAACATCAACAGCACGGAGATATTAAGCGCAGAGGATGGGTGGAATATACACATATGGAGAGCACTGAATCCGAATAAACTCCGCAAGCGAGATCGAAGACGACATCTCGCGAATTGTCCCACTCTCAAACTCGAAACAGTCCTCACAAGATCGCCACAAACCAGACTTATGCGCTACAGTATCGGCACTCACTCTCTCGGGTTTCGTCAACTGCGGAGCTGTGCGCATCGGCAGAACGTCTAAAATAAACGAGAATCCTCAGAGTCACAGGTAAAATACAGTCTATGCAAGAGCCTTCAAGAAATTAAAGAGCGTTCAGAACCAAGACGCGCCAGACCGAGATATATGAAACTACTAGCTACAACTGAACCTGAGAGAGAGCAAGATATATCTGTGGTATCATCCAGAGAGGTCTGCACTGTTGACTGGCGAGCGAGCAGGAGCATGGTGGTATGAGTCTTGATCATTAGATAATAGCACCCGGTTTCTCCTAAGAGCCCGGCGTAGGGAAGCGAGACAGCTTTAACATTAATTAGCACAAATATACAATCGTGTGCCGGTGTAGCCTTAAGGCGTGGATGCGCCCCTAGATCTGGAAGTCAAAAAAGCTATCATTATATTCCAAAATTAATAACTAGGAAAGACCCTCTGACCCCTTTCATCAAATAGCCGCCATCTCTTTATATCAACACTAAATGCAAACTACTAAGAAAAATACTAAACTAATAACCCCCCACATCATCAAACACAAATTCAACATAGTTTCAAACAAAACCACTCAACAACCACACTCACAAACATTATACAACTCACAATCAAGGATTAACTCAATACCACTCATAAACACATAACACTATAATAAACAAAATGTTCTCTTTTTATTTTTTTATTGAATCTTAAACTATATTTTTTGACGCTAACACAGAAATGACCTCATTTTTTCTATCTTCGATACTTTGAGAGTTTATTGACGCAATATTTAATTTTTTTGCAATTTTTTAAAGAAATTTTCAATGGAGTTTTACCGAGCTCGTAGGGTGTAGGTTCATGTAATATTTGCTTCAGTTTAATATGTGTGTTTGCAGCAGTTTGAATGTTGTTTAAGAGGGTGTACAGATATATACGAGAATCTTATGAGAGAGAAGGAGCTTTTGTGTACTTGAGTGGACGGAGTGTGTGCGGTTGTTTGGTCTGCCTTCTGCCCAATATTGATAAACATGTGGCTGTGGAGCTATTGGGCGATCGTGCATCTATTGAGTGCCAATCTAACCATTCTTCGTGCGTGCGCATCTAGACACGGAACTTTACGGTGGGAGGGAGGATATAAGGAGGAGGTGTTATGTTAGTGTTTGGTGTTTGTGTGTTAGTATTGCATTGCTCGATCTGACTTCTACTGTATTTGTAGGGAACTAATGGAATGAGTGCGTATCGAATGGTTGAGAATAAGAGGTTGTCTTTTTGTATAATGTTTTCTTTTCGTTAAGCATGTGTATGAGACGTTCATGTGGATGTGATTAATTGTTTTTTCATATGGAGAGTACTCTTACAAGTGTGAGTATGACTGGCATTTTGTGAAAAGACGCTTGAGAGAGTGCCGATAAGATATTCGCAGTGAATGATTGGCTGAGAGTGGGAGTGTCTCAAAGCTATCTGTAACGATGAGGTGAAATAATGGTATTTATGTGTCGGAGTTTTGCTGCGTCTGGTGTTAGGGGCTGTGCATAATGACTATTATGGAGCGGTGTGTGGGATGCTTATGTTCAGGTTAGAATAGAAACGTCATGATATAATAGGAGAGTCATATGTTTTGTGTTGTGTTAATAGTATGTGTCTCAGGTTGTGTAGTTTATTGAGTGTTTTGGTAGTTTGGGTTAAGTCCGAGTTGATGTGTAGAGTTTGTTATATTTGTGACTGTAAGTGTGTTTGGTTGTAGTTGAGATGTCTGGTGTGCCCGAGTGTCGTGGGGTTGTGATGGGCGGTGTGGTGTTACCTGTTGGTGATGTAGGGATCGTTTGCGTGCTCGGGTTTGCGGGTATGTTGTTTTCCTACCATTGACTGACACTGTGTTTATTATATTTCGGTTGTACTTCTGTACTGTCGTCGTCAGGGTGGAGTGGGCTTGTTACTGTTTTTTCTTGAGACTAGTGTTTAGCTTGTGATTTTTGTATTCGGTATAGTGTGTTTTTATGCGTTGGTACTTAGCTATTTTTTCTAGTAGTTTTTGAGTTGCTATAGTGTTGATATTGTAAATAGAGATGGGGTACTCTATTTATGCATGAAGGGTCAGAGGGCCTCTTTTCCTTAGTTTTTAAATTTGATATAATGAATAAGCTTTTGCTAGATAGGGGAGATATATAGATATGCTTGGCTAAATGGAACTGTTGTATAATTTGTAGCTAATTATGTTAAAGCTGTGTTCCCTAGGTGGTTGAGGTGTTTGTTTGAGATATAATTGTTCTGTGCCAGTTTGTCACAGGTGAGCTTTTTGTCTTTATTATGTTTTCTAGGTCAGTTCATGTGGTTAATTTCTTATTGTTGGGTCTTGGTTGAGTTTTATTTTCTTGAGGGCTTTGATGATTCTCTCCTGTTTTGAGGGTTTGTGGTTTTTTGACCTGTTTTTTGCGAAGTTGTAGTGGCGAGAGTGTTTTGCGTTGTTGTATGTTGGTTTTGTGGTATTGTGTTTCGTTTTGGTGTTTATATGATGATTCGCGAGTGTGATTTTGTTGGGTTGTGTGTGAGTTTTTTTCGTTTGTGTCACTTATTATTGTTTTTTGACCACATAAGTCTGGATACATTTTCGTGTCTTTTCCGTGTTATTGAAATGTTACTTAGTGAAGACACCGTGGAAGTTGTTTGGGAAGAATTGTAGTGTTGTCTACGGCGTGGGCCTTTGATTTGGGTGTTAGGAGCGGTGATCTGTGTTTGTTCTGTTCTTATGTATGTGTGTGTTTTGTCTGTTTGTGAGCTGATGTCTGTTAGTGATTTAGCGTTATGGAGGTTTAGGTATTATGTACCGTTGTGCTTCGCTGTTATTTCTTTTATGTGATTTTGCTTTTTTCCTCTGGGAATCTCTGGTTTTTGTCTGAGCTTGCTGGGTGTGACTTAGTAGAAGTTCGACAAATTCTTGTATTATGTTTCTTGACGTAGTTTGCATGTGTTAGGGATATTTTCGGCGCGATCTCTGTTTTGTTTATCTATATGTTGGTGAATAGTGTCAAGTGTTGTTGTTTTTTTGATAGTTTGTATTATAGTTTCTTTTCTTACCGTATTCAGTGGGTAGTTTTGGTTTTGATTGTACCATTTTTGGTTATTTTTACTGTATTAATTGGGTATAAGGTGGTCTGAGTTTAGTCGTTTGTGTTGACCAGAGGAGTTTTGTGGGTAAATTGGTGAATATAGTTTACAGGTGTTCAGTAATTGTGTTACACGTTTTTGGTTGGTTGGTAGTGTGAGACTCTGTGTGGCTGTTTTGTGTGTATTTAAAGAATGTTGTGGGTTTTCCAAAGTTGTCTATTGACGTGGGTTCCTCCTTTGGTTTGTCTTCTTGGGCGTTTGACCTATGTAGGGTTGGTGAGCTCAGTTTGTAAGTCACTCCTCTTCATTGTGATGTTTGGGTTGTATGGGATGATTCTCGAGAGTGGTTTAGTTTGTAAATCTTCCTGTATGCATTGCTGTGAGGTGTGGTGGGAAGTGTAAAGGTTTATACAGTACTTGTGATTTTATTTTTTTCATCATCATATTTAGTGAAATACTGTAATTTTTTTTATTGGTTTGTCCATCCTTTTAACTGCCGTTGTAGCCTTCCCTGTAATGATCGTCGGGTTGTTGCCTGGATATGGTGGATTATGTGTAGCTGGTCTAATAAGGGTTAGTGAAAGGGGTGGTTTTGGTGGTTTTTGTGTGAGAGTTGTGGAGTATTACGTAGTTTCATCGATGCCATAGAATTTTGGTTCCGGATAGTTATCCCGGTAGGTAGGCTTCTTGTCACTTACCTGTCTACTGCTTTTTGCTGCGTGTATGTTGTATTGTTTTAGAAAGACCAAATTCTTTGGTTTTATTGTGTAGTTCCGTTTTGTGTTGGAGGTTTGTATATTGAGTTATTTTAGTACTTGTGGGTTTGCCTGTATGCGATGCATGTCTAACTGTTGTGGATTTCTTGTGTTATATGTGCACGTCTGACAGACTTGCAGAGCAATTTTGTTTGTGCCGACGTGTGATGGAGTGGAACGGTTGATTCTCATTGTTCTCACTTTCTATGTCGAATGATTTATACCTCTATGAGTTTATCTAACATCTTTAATACGTTGTCTCTGTCTGTCATATTTCTTGACCATATCTCTGATTCACAGTGTCGTGGTTTTGTTTCTGTATATTCTACCCGTCTTTTTATGGATCAAGTACGAGGTCATTATAGTTAGGAAGATAACGCATTTTGAGATGTGGATATTAGTATACAGAGAGTAATATATTATGATTAGGCCTGGAGGCGGTGGAGATAGTTCGGGAATGATCTCGGGATCTTGTCAAGGTTCGGAACAAGTGGCGGCGTGCGCTACATCGCTTTACTGTTGACAGTAACTCCACAGTCTTCTTGTGGTGTGCGTGTTAGGGGTTACGAGAAAATTTTTTTGTAAGTTCTTTTACTCTGTCCGTGTAGTGACCGAAAGACTTGCCCAGTCTCGTACACACTTTGCAAGCCTATTTATTCCACGATACCTGTATAATTATATATAATATATATTAATAATATTTATATATAATAATTATTATATATATATATTATCTTATTTATAATTATTATATAATATTATATTATATATATATTATATAGATAGAACTATATATATTATATATATTAATTATAAGGGTAGGGAGTATTAATGGCAGGGGCGGGTAAGTATGAGTACGCTGTGATATTAAAGTTATATATAGATAATTAAATATAAATAATCATTTTAGATATATCAGAATTGTCTTTTTGGATCACGTCGGAGAATTATACAGTATTTTCTTCTTTGATGACCTTAACTAATTCTTTTTCTTATTTCATGTTTTCTTTTGTTTAAAGTTGTTATTTATTTTAAAAATATATTTATTTTCAGAATATATATTTATTATAATTATTATATATATATTTTATTATATATTGCTCTATAATATAATATATATATTATATTATATATATATATATATATATATATATATAATATATATATATATATATATATATATATATATATATATATATATATATATATATATATATAATATATATTGTTTGTAAAAATACAAACAAGTATATTATATATATAATATATATATATATAATATTTTAAAGTTTATATATAATTTAAATATATATATATATATATATATATATATATATATATATATTTCAGATATAGCCTGCTAAAAAGGAAACAATGATGATGTCTTTATTAGAAAATCTTTGTGGAATTCCAGCATTGGTTGTAATTTCGAATCACCCTGCCATTAAGGAGCAAATATTTTCTTCCTCCATTGACTCATTGAAGAGTCCTTCCAGGTATAATGCTTGGAGTCAAGCTCTTCATAATGTGGTAGCTGAAATATTGGAAGGTAGTAGTTTACCAACGGATGTCATTCCATGGCATTTTCTTCCTCCCATCGGAATCGAGATTTTGAAGTGTGCTGAATATCTAAAAACCCATTTCGAATTGCCAACTATCTTTATTAAAGATTTTATCAAAAGTTCATTTTTTACATCAAGTGGATTGTTTGATGAGGAAAAAGCAGCCAGGGAATTGGTGAAGGATCCAAGTTTGAGTGTTTTTCTTCAATATAAGATTGCTTGCCATTATTTCTTTCGAGATACTGCACAACGATTGTGGCAGCTATTCCATATCGAAGAATTTGAGTTTAAAAACATTTTCGTTAAATATGATTCTGAAAGCCCGTTGGTGTTGTGGACAAAATATTTTGAGGAAATTGAAAATCCTTCAATGTCAGAGTTTCAACTCGAAAGTGTATCACGGGATTTTTTTTCAAAAGTATTTTCTTATGGAACAACACCAAATAGATTTTTAGCAGCAATAAAGTCTATTGTTATGCCAGAATCAAGAAACATGTTGGAAGCAATTGAAAATAATTTCGGAAGTGAAGTATTTGCCATTAATGTGAATCATATTGAGAGTTTCTTTGAAAAGTATTATTACTCAATACATGAACTGTCACTATCAAGAGATTTTTCAGTTTACCGCGATATTATAATATATTTTGTTAATTTTTCTAATCCAGAAATTAAAGAGTCATTTTTACTTCGCTTTAACTTAGTGTATGGTCTGTTAAGATGCTTTTTAGTCTGGCCATACCAGGATTTTTTCCTGAAAACTGCAATATCAGTCTTCCACATTTTAGATGAAATGCATTTTTATCGTCTAATGCAAGATATAGTTTGTGCGACTAAAGATTCCGATTTAAGCCAAACCTACGATTATCATCATTTATTGAGGGAGTTTTGGATCAAAAGTCATTCAAGACATAAGAAATTTTCTATAACAATGGAACGATCATTTTATTGTTCTGAGTTTGACTTCTCCTCTGATCGTTTTAAAATATTTCTAAATAAGCTGTTGAGAATGATAGTAAGGTCCAATAATTTTTCCCCTAACGATGAGATCAATTTTCGATTAATATTAGAAAGTGCAACGTTGGAAGAAAAAGAAAATATACTGAGAGTTAGTGGAAGATTTGATATTCGTCATTTTATTTTTAATAATAAATTCAAATTAGCCGATATGTATTTAAACACCTTATGTATTAATGAAAATACTCGCAGGGAAAATAAAAAAAAACAAGCAGGTAGGTTTTTTCATGAATTTGTGTTAAAAAGAGGAAGTTTAGATATGGCAGATAAGTTTATAAATTGGATTGTCAGTCCTGACGAAGTTTGCAACCTAAAGAAAGAAATCTTCCATGAAGTTTTTAATTTTCCCAAAGTTGTGTCAACATTTGTGTTCTCTAAAATCGCTGTTGCCCATCTCAATAAACTTCTTGAGTGGTTTGGGAAAACGGATGAAGAAATTAAAGAATGGAAAACGAATGGTGTATTTGATACAACATTTCCAACTTACTCTTTCAACGATACTAGACCAATCATTAAACAATATGATAACCTTTTTGAATGGCTTGATTATACAGAACAAAAAATTTTGGACACTAAAAGTAATATTTTTGAAAACATTTCCCCGAGATGTTTTCATTCATTATCGTTTCAAATAAGTAACCCAAAATCTTTTTACAAAAATTTATTATACCTTTGCTCAGGTAATAAAGAACGAGTTAGTGAATATGTCATGAAGTTACATGCTCTCTTTGAAATTTACAAAAATAAATGCCAGGTTTGTGGAGAGGACGGTCGTGATCACATTTGCAAATACAAGAGATTTAAGTTATGTCCCGAAATGGAGAAGAAAACTATGGAAAAAGTTTGTTGTAACTTAAGACAAATTCATGACTTAATATCGGAGTAAGACACTGAGATGAATTTAATATGGAAATAAAATACATTCAAAAGAAATCTGTCCAACTTATGATACCGTATGATTTACATCTTACTCTTTAAATCTTTCTTATTAACTACCTATTTTACTCTATCTATTTATATTTCAATTATTATGTTTTTATTTTTCTTATATAATTATCTATCATATATATTTATATATATTATATATTATTTATCTATATATTATTTTATTCTTTAATCTATTATATATTTATTATTATCTTATTATATTATTATCATATATATATTATTCATTATTTATATCTTTCTTGTATTCGTTATTATTATATATTTATCTATATATATTATATATTATATTTATTTATATATATTTATATTATATATATATAGTATATTCTTATTTACCTATATCTATTATATATATATATTCTATATATATATCTATCTTATTATATTTTTTATTATATTCTCTATTTATTATTTATATATATATCTATATATATAATGTTTTAAAATAATTTCTATAACTTTCTAATTTATATATCTACATATATATTTATATCTATCGATCTCTTATTATATCTATCTATCTTTTTATTATTATCTATCTCTTTATTAATATATATAATATATATATATATCTATTATTTATATATATATATATATATATTAT
This sequence comes from Trachelipus rathkii, assembly GCA_015478945.1. Taxonomy (NCBI): domain Eukaryota; kingdom Metazoa; phylum Arthropoda; class Malacostraca; order Isopoda; family Trachelipodidae; genus Trachelipus; species Trachelipus rathkii. The sequence continues at coordinate 43,634 of JABUQX010055380.1, forward strand.
ATATTATTTTATATATTATATTATATATTTTTCTATATATATTATTATATTATTTATTATCTATCTTATTAATAATAAATTACAATATAAAATTTTTTTCAATTTTTATTTTAAATCTTCCCATCTTATTTAAGAGTTGAATTTGTTAAAAATGTATTTCTATAAGGTTGTGATTCAATTCGATTGCTTGTAAGTAATGACTTGCAAGTCCTTGTCTCATCGGTGTTTCATACTGCTATTAATACGTATTGTTGTGCAATATCTCTGTGAGATTACATTACCATCTGGCAATCTAATGGATTCTTAGGTTTTGTGAATTCCCAAAGTAACTTTCAGTTTATTCAATCGTTTCTTCGTTTCTTTTGTGTTTCTCTACATTTCATTCTTACTTTACACACGTGAGTTAGCCTTTATTTTTATAATCTACACATAATCTATACTACATAGAGAGTATCATTAACATACTACTTTTCTTAAATTATCAAAAAATATACTGGACAATTATTAATTGACACAATTATTAATAAACACCTAGGCACCCTTAAACGGGGGTGTTCCTAACATATATATGCACTTCATTCGTCGCTCATCACCACTTGTTATTGATAACCTCCGGTGGTGGGTGTTTATTATCATAATTTATTTCTGTGCAATACTTCGCGGTATTTTATAACTCTTAATTTCTCACGTTTCTGTATACATCACCTATCTCCTCCTCTAAATCTCTCATATTCTATTTCCTTATACCGTAAACCGAGCGTCTGTTTTTTTACTCTTACTATTCCCGGTGGGATCCTTTCTTAATTTTCTATTCCAAATAAGGCTTTATTGGTTGTGATACTCGTGACGACCTTCCCCTTTATTTAATAACTATTTCTATTCTCTGTCTTATAGTTACTTTCTGACGCTTCCGTAATCTGATAGATAAACGTATTACGTTCCATCCAGTACCTCTTACCGTAAAAAGGAGAGTTCCCTCTCAACCCTGTTTAACTTATCGCTCTATAACCTCCCGTTTCTCTGAAATATCTTCGATATCTTATATTACCCCCATTAAACCGCAAAACAATGTACTCTTACTTGAGGTGTTTGAAATCCACACGTGACAACTCTCTGCGTCCGATTAAATCAAGTTTACAGGGTAATTTACTTCGTCTTTAATGGGAATTCCACATCGCTTTATAAGCGTACTTGAAAGGTTGACTTATATTGATTACGGACGATTGTGAAGTAGTTATAGACGATATGGACTTGAAGGTGAGATTTTCTTTATTATTTAGGTCACGATATAAAAATTAACTTCTTCTCTTCTCAGCTGCTCTCTTAACAAAAATAATTGACTTACTATTTCTCCCATTAATTATTAT
>JABUQX010055380.1:52500-63637 GCA_015478945.1 Trachelipus rathkii
CTAACATCTGATACATACACATCAGTAAAAACATACTCATGCTTCTAGCATCTGATACCCACACATCATTAATAACATACTCATGCTTCTAGCATCTGATACCCACACATCATTAATAGCATACTCATGCTTCTAGCATCTGATACCCACACATCATTAATAACATACTCATGCCTCTAGCATCTGATACCCACACATCACTATAAACATGGCCAACACGTACAACAGAATAAATAATCTATTATAACAACAAAAATCACACCCTCTCTCATGTTTTTAGCATCTGAATTCAAAACCATTGCCAGGGTGATTAGAACATCCAAATTCGTTGAGCCGAAGCAAGGTTTGCTATCAAGCCCAGATATTCTGCGCACTTTAATCCACTTGGTTAGGAAATACATATAATTCAATTTCCCCAGACCAAGAACCTGGTGCGGTAGGTAATGAACCCCCCGCCCCCCCGCCAATTCAGGGGATAAAGGTTCGGTGGAAACAAATTAATTAAATAAATATGAATAATAAAATTTATTGTAAAACCATGGTGTTAAATGAAAAGTAATTATTATTATTATTATTATTATTATTATTATTATTATTATTATTATTATTATTATTATTATTATTATTATTATTATTATTATTATTATTATTATTATTATTAGTAGTAGTAGTAGTAGTAGTAGTAGTAGTAGTAGTAGTAGTAGTAGTAGTAGTAGTAGTAGTAGTAGTAGTAGTAGTAGTGGTAGAAGTAGTAGTAGCAGTATCATTATTATTATTATTTTAAATTTTTCAAACCACATGGACGAGCAGCTGAAATTTATCACTTTTCATAAATGTAAAAAATGTTGGTCTGTTATTTTTAATCCCATGGAAAATTTTTGTCCTTATCAAATTCTCTTTTACTGGACCGAGTCGAATTCCTTGAGAAGAAGGCATGGGTAACTATCGGTTGTTTCGATACTTTGCTTGAAAAGTATCGATACTATTAGAACTATCTAAATTTATGGAGTTCAGAATCGGGAAATTTACTTTCTTCAAAATCAGTGTTCCAAAAGATTTAGTTGGAAAGAGGTTGATAAAAAATGTGTCTGAGTGAGCTATTTTAAACGTTTTTGAAAGAAAAAAATTACCTTTATTGTAAGTATAAATGCATTTATTTTTTAAAAATTATTTCATCTCTTTAATTTACTTTCATAAATGGCAATTTAAGGTAATTGGAGCGCTCGCTCCATGAAAGAATATTTTTGATAAAAACCTACGTGAGTATAAAAAGCTTAAATTTTCGTCTGTGAATAAGATTCTGATATGGTAGAGGGTCTGGGTGACCACAAGTAGCCCGATTTTAATTACAAAAAAAATTGTGAAAATAATGAATAATAATAATAATAATAATAATAATAATAATAAAAATCAATAAATAATAATAATAATAATATAATAATAATAATAATAATAATAATAAAAATAATAATAATAATTAATAATAATAATAATAATAATAATAATAATAATAATAATAATAATAATAATAATAATAATAATAATAATTAATAATCATAATATTAATAATAATATGTTGTGTGAGCGCGCGCACGCACTCACGTGCTCACGCGCTTCGGACACCTGGGCGATTATATATATTAATATATTATATATATATAATTATATATATATATATATATTATATTATATATATATATATGTATTACATATATATATATATATATATATATAATATATATATATATATATATATATTTATATATATATATATTATATATATTAAATATATTTATATATATATTATATTATATATAAACTATATACTATATTATATATATATATATATTTAATATATATATATATATATATTAGTGAATGCTCGCAGAGTCATTTTTTTTTACGCATCCGCCGGATGCGGATTGCGGATGTTAAGATTTTAACATCCGCGGCACGCGGATGCGGAAATAGCGGAATGCCGGCAACTGATTTACAATATAACTATAATATATATATATATATATATATATATATATATATTATATATATATATATATTATAATATATATATATATATATTATATATATATCTATATATATATATATATCTATATATATATATCGAGTTTTAGCCACAATCTATAAATATAAATTGTTACCAGGGTGCGGACGGGGACCCAACTCAAATTTGGAACCCATCAACCTCTTTCCCTAAACCTCCCCCTTAATGAAAAGAGTTACTTTACATGGATTTTTATTACTTTTTGCTTCTAGTATTGGAATTCAAAATGGGAAGGTGTGCTTGAGAGACATATTTTTTCTGCCTTTTCTGCCTTTTTCTGCTGAGAGTATGTTTCTCTTTCATCATTAATATATATAGACCCAGCATTGCTTTAACTACTCATCTACACGTGGAACACTAGTTTTGGAGGAACAGGACCAAGTATCTTCCCTTGTAAAAGCTTTAACTTAAAGCGTGGGTAAACCATTTGCATTTTTGCTTATAATAATAAACACATCTAACCACTGAATAAGGCATCGTCATTTGATTGTATACCTAGTCGTTTTTCCTTGGCATGATGTTTTTTCATCAATTTGCACTGCATCTTTTGATAATGCCTTGTTTCTTTCATCACTTACTGGAACTGGTAGAAATTCTCAGTCGAAACTGTTTATTGATTTACACTTGTAGAACAAGATGTTTGGTTCCTGTATTATTTCATTTTTTTAATCCTTTTATAGATGGACTAACTTAAATAGCTGTTATTCGAATTGAAGTTTTCCTTGCAAATTTACTCAAGCGTGGGGTAACAATTTACTAGATTACTTTCCACACCTGTTGGATCATCCATTTGAATTTATCGTTTTTCCTTGGTGATACTTTTTCAATCATTTGCACTATATACAACTTTTTTGGTATGGGTGTGTTTCTTTCATCACTAACTAGGACAGTTTAAAGAAATTCTTCCACACAGATCAGAATCTGTTATTGATTTACTTGTAGAAGTGTTGGTTCTGTAGATTTTTCCATTTTTTTTCATTATAATGGGTGGCGAATTAACTAAGACTAGTTAGGATTAGATTACATAGTATAGACAACCAAAAAAAAAAAAAAATTAACGATTTTACACTTGTTCTCTACCGTAAAAAAAAAAAAAACTATTGATTTAATAACTGATGATCTAATTAAGTTGCAATAGTAATGAAAGTCATTATTCTCAACAGACCAAAGGTTTTTCTACTCTAGTTTAATTACATCTTTCATACATTAAATCGTCATCATTTTCCATTTGAAGTTGGTTAAAATGTTTCTTGCGTTCGAGATTAATAGTATTTACATAACTTGGTGATGCTGTCGAGGTGCTGATTTGTTTGGTAGTTTTTTTTCAAATGGTTTTCAAATAGCTTATGCAGTGTGATATGAATGTCCATTTTCCCAAATTAATAGAGATTGTTACTTGGAATACGACTGGCGTACGAAGCAAGAAGTTCTTTTGGAGCAATACTTCTTTCCATCATATGAAGTGTACTATTTCAGCTAGTTGGAATGTCCTTTGATAACATAGATATGGAATAGTCAAGCCGTTATTCTTGATTGCCTTCAAACTCATTTACACTTTTTATTTTTTATTTTTCAGATTCATCTTAGTATTTTTATTATAACATTCTTTATATCAATCCTCGACAATTAACCATCCGCGCAAAAATCCGCAGCGCAAAAGCGCGGATGCGGAATTGCGAACTTCGCCGCGGATCTTTAATAATGTGCCGATGCTCCGCGGAAATGCGGATGCGGTTGCGGATGTTACCTGCATCACTAATTATATATATAAATATATATATAATATATATATATATAATATATATTATTATATATATATATATATATTATATATAATATATATCTATATACATAATATATATATATATATATATATATATATATATATATATATATATAAATATATATAATATATATATATATATATATATATATATTATATAATATATATATATATTAATATATATATATATATATATATATATATTATATATAGGTTTGCCGACGCGTCGGGATGGGGTGTGGTGTGGTTTGTGATGCTCTCTTTTGGTGGTGGCGGCGGTGCGGTGTGCGGTGTGGAGCGTGGTTCTCTCTTAAACAAAGGCGCCGGTGCAGTGTAGTGCGGTGCTTGTGCGGTGCGGTGCCTTATGTTTCTCCAACTTTGTGCGTGTTACGGAAAAAAACGTCGGTGCCGGAATACCCCTTAGCGCACACCCACACACAACTACCACACACACACACACACACATTTAATATATATATAATATATATATATATATATATATATATATATATATATATATATATATATATATATATAATATATTTTATATATTATATATATAATAATAATAATATTAGTTTTAAGTGCAGTTTTCAAAAATAATAAATATATAATAATAATATAATAATAATAATAATAATAAAATTATAATAATATTAATAATAATAATAATATAATAACCACAATAATATAATAATAATAATAATAATAATAATTAATAAATAATAATAAATAATAATAGATAATATATAATAATAATAATATAATAATAATAATAAAATAAAATAATAATAATAATGTTATAGTTCATTTGTCTTTAAATCTTTCAAATTTGAACTGAACCGATTTTAACAAGGAATGTTTTAATTAAAAGATTAAAAAGATTTTAAAATTTATTAAAATTTAAAAACTATTTTCAAATATTTTTCATATATTTTTCTATTCAATTTTCAGAGATACTTCACTTTATTAAAGAATAAAAACAAAACACTTAATAAAAATTATATTTTAAAATGAGTTCGTTTCCTATAATGTAACTAAAATATAATAAACACTTCTTTTCTCTGTTTGATTTTTTTTTTTTTTTTTTTTTTTTTTTAACACTTAAAAGGATTTTTTTTTTTTTCATTTTTTTTTTATAAACTATAAAAAATGCTTAAGCTTGCGTTTTTTTTGTCAAATGTAGCACAAAATCGTAAAAAATGCTTATCAAACTTAAGGATTTCCTCAATTCCGTATGGTTGCTATTTCCCCTGTGCTTACCGAATTTAGGACGTGCTTGCAAAATATTTAAACAAAACAAATGTCGGAAGAAAGCATCAAGATAATAATTTTTTTTTTTTTATACCAATAACATATTTGGAATCAAAAGTAATGAGATTGTGTCAAATTTTTGTGTGATATTCATATTTTTTTTCCTGTTTGATATTCGTAAATAAATCAAATGATATTGTTTTCACTACGTGAAAATCCCGTTTGAATTGATGATTCAACAAAATCAGCTTTAAATCTAATTTCTTCAAAATCGTTGAACTCCATCATAATAGTTGTAATAGTTGTTATTTGTAATATAAACTATTTTGTTTTTTTTTTGTTTTTGTTTTTTGGTTTTATTCCATAATGCCGTGCTCAATTCAGAACAGCTGATTCCAATTGTTTGTTAATATAAGTAAACCGACTAAGCCGTCATGTTCGATTTTACACGAAATTTGTGCTAAAACTGTGCAAGCCATTTCTTACCGTGTGAAGAAAAAATGACAGAAACGAAAACTCCTTAAATGAAAAGCTTAGCATTTGAAATATTATTAATCTATGACTTTAGTATTTAGAATAAAAAATTCTAATTAGAATTCTAAAATATAATATTCCCGCCATTTATTTTGGCATCAAAGTATTCCGGACCGGAATATTCGGCCCTTTTTTTTTTTACCGAACACGAATACTTTACGTATACAAATACAAAAAAAATGGTTTCAATACCCCCGAATACTTTCGAATGGGAATAGCCGGTGGGATAGTGCCATGATGGGTATTATAATCATTATATATATTATTATATATATTATAATATATTATATATATATATATATATAATATTATATATATTAAATAATATATATATTATTTATATATATTATAATATTATATATATATATATATATACTATATATACACCTTTACAAGATGATGTATTTCCGTTATCGCATAGATATCACATGCTCAATATTTGTTAATATCTCAATTATATACTTTTGTATATATATATATATATATAATATTATAATATATAATATATAATATAAATTAATAATATATATAATATATAATATACTATAATATTGTTAATGTATATATATATATATATATATTATATATATCATATATATATATATATAATATATTATATATATATAATATCAGGCGCGCTTTAACAATGAGGAAAGCACAGGAAGGCCCGGGCCCCTCCCATAAACATTAATAAAAAGTAAAAAATAAAAGCAACTAATGTAATAAAAAAATTCAAATTACTATTTATTACTATTAAAATAATGTTTAAAATGTTATACAAGGACGCTAATTTTACATTAAAATAATTTATTTTCTTCCGAAACATTATTTTTCATATGAATCATTGACTGGAGGCCTTTCGATTTGTGCCTACTAGAAAAACACTGGTTGTCATGGCAACGTAAAAGAAACCGTATTCATATTTTGTCTCCTTTGAGGATTTTTCCAAAAGGCCTCCTTGCAAAATTCTAAAAAACTGCCTCAAAAAATTTGGCACACTATCAATAAGGTGGTTTGCTGATTTGGCAAATAAAATTAAATATCTGACAAAAAAAAAAAACTAATTTTTTTTAATTATAAAAAAAACATATATATTCATTATATATATATATATATATATAATATTTATATATAAATATATTATATATAATATATATATTATATATATTATATATATATATTATAATATATATATATATTATTATATATATATATATATATATATATATTATATATTATATCACCTATATAATATATATATATTATATTTATAATATATATATATATATATAATAGACGCATAAGAAAACAGCCTTCGGGAAAGGAAACGAAACTAGAAAGTTCAAGAGAAGTGATACTGAAAACTAGATAGAAGGAGCGACGTGAAAACTCTATTAGAGATAATGCGGAAAGCTTCAAATAGTTTTTACCTCCGAGGAAAGTATAGTGTTTACTGATGCAGAAATTGAAAGCGGAATTATGTCTAAGAAAGGTAGCGGGGGAAATTTATTTATAAAAACCTTAAGAATAATATTTAAAATATTTATTGAAATGGAACATTTTCGAAATTAAAATCAAAATTTATAATTTAAAGGGTCAAAAAATTAATGATTTAAAAACTTAGGAGAACGGAGCCAACAAATTTTTTTTCAATCCAGGTCCTCCTCAATTAATTTTTTTAAATAATATGGATTTAACTAAAATAATTTGTGAAGAAAGAAAAATAATTTTATTTTTTGGATAATTTTGAATAACGAAAGTTGATTTGGAATTATACAATTTATAGGAGCTACATTCTAGGTGATTTTACTGCCGATATGGACTGGATATTCACGGGCGCAGTCAGGGATTATGAAGATTTCTTCGCATGGTCATAGTGCGAACAGGGCTTAGAACCGGTCCTTTCCTTTTGCTTGAATTACTCCTGGACCAGCGTTTTGGAATCTTATGGCCTAGAAATCCAAGATATTCTGGAGGCTCTGGGAGAACGAGTTTTGAGACCTAATGGAAGAAGATGCTAGTTTTACTTTCTGAAAGGGCGAAAACCCTACCTGAGAGTGTTTTAACTCGAGGACATGGCGTCCCGAAACCATTGCGCCCGAGAAATAGTCCCTTCCCCTAGAGTGCTCTAGTTATAGAGTTTCGGCCAGAGGAAAGAAGAATGCTTGGACCAACTGAAGGGCGAAGCCTTCCTGGGAGTTGGTTTAAGATTAGAGATTATATTATATATATAATATAATATTATTATATATTATATTATAAATATATATATATATATATATATATATATATATAAATACTAATATATATATCATATCATATTATATATCTATTATATATATATATATATTAATATATTATATATATTATTCATATTATATAGAGAGCGAGAGAGGAGACGAGAGAGAGAGGAGAGAGAGAGAGAGAGAGTTATACCATTAATTTATTAATATTTTTAATAACTTTAGTTAAAAAATTTTGTTAATTTTTTTTTGTTCTATTTTGGTGCAATAATATTACTAATTGTGGATCTGATAATTCATATTTTCTAATATATAGCTCGAGATGTGCGTAGGGATTCTTCAGATTATAAAACAAGGTTTGTGTGGTGTCGGTGTTGTTATTTTTTTAGCACATTTGAAATATGGGATGGTGAAAAAAAAAGAAAAATGACATTGTGGTTTTCTCAATTATTAACCATTTCGTATTGCCAGAGGTAGTGAAAAGAAAAAAAACGTCTCCTTTTAAATAAAATACTGCAAGTCCACTCCAAATATCAAATCCATTAAAATAAGTTAAAAACAAACACACAATGGTTTTAAGAGAGTGTGGTATGATCGCTTTAAGTGGTTATGTGGAAGCGTGAAAAAAAGAATGTTTATTATTGCTAGGCCCTTGTTTAATTGCTTTTAGTGCAAAAAGACTGTTTTGTGTGGATGAAGGATTTCGAGATTGGAAAAACTTATCAAGAAGCTTGGAAAGACATAGGGGTTCCAAAGAACATATTCTAAATAGTATTGGCGTTCAAACAGTTTAGTAATACAATAATACGCTATTTTGGAGGCAATTAAAAGTGAACAGGCCATTAAGAAAATAAATAGCGAGTAACACAATGCCAGAAGTCGACAAAGAAAATAGAGAATTATTCAAACTTTTGAATCGATATAACTTTGCTTTTTTTTTTTTAGGTAAACAAGGATTGCCTTTCGGGTCATAGAACGAGTGGTCAAAAGTTTCACTTCAACCAGAGGAACTTTTCAAAACTTCAAGAAGAATGGTTTGATTTAAAATCATAAGACTGACAACATTGTGTATAATTATAAAATTCTGTAAAAATTGGGGGTTTTTTAACTGGTTTGTTGTTCAAGGACAATTCAAAATGATATTTAAGTTTGATTTGCAATTTGCAAGTGAAATTAAAGATTTATACTACAAAAAAGAGGTATTATATCATTGCTCCTTTCTTTCAATTCATATGTAGATGAAGCAAAACCGACACAACACGAACGAAAATGTTTCAGCTTTTTAACAGATTCGTTGAATGAAATGGATTCATAAAAGAAGCATTTCTTTTGGTTTTTTTGAGGTTGGGGAAACAAGGAGCGCAAATCAAAGGTTTTTAGAAGTGAGGAACTTATTAAAATTATGTAAGAACAATTTGACTTTCAGTCAAGAAACTCGTATTTGCTCAAACCTTATGATTGGGGCTGCGTTATGATAATCTGAATTTGAATGGAGTTCAAATAGCCAAATTCGTAACCAATGCCCCATATCGGCTCTTTTCACCACATTGGTGACTCCCGCCTAACCATCCGTTTATTAAACAAGCACAGTTGCCGTAATATAAAGGATGTTTAATCGTTTGGCACCTCTTGCCACATGAAATTTCCTGTTTTTTTTTTCAACCATCAAATTTCTCAAAAAGAAACTGCAATTCCTGATCAAAATTGTGGGAAGCGAATACCTATCTACAGTTTTATTATACGCATAGGAAAATCCCACACCATGCAAAACTTTTAATCAGCTCCTTCATCCCTCTCTGAAAGGGCCGTTAACTATTAAATTGCAGGCCTTTTAAAAGGAGTAAAACACATGAAAAAACTGGACGACCGCAAGTTGGCAAAAACAGGCCATCAGCAGAAATATTAAAAGAAGAAACAATTGTCTGAATTTAATTTTGTATTTTTTATTTGTTTTGTAATTTTCACAGAAAAATTTTCTTACAATTAAACACGCAAGTTAGGTATATCAATTTCTTGGCCATAGGAAAACACAGTAGATTATCGCCAACAATGTGCAAGATCAAATACATTATGTTAGAAGCACATAGCTATAAACAAGGACCTGCGAAACGAAAGAATCATTAGAAAATATATTGGAAAAAAACTAGAGAAGCACAGAAATTTCTTCTCCTCCTCAGCAACGAGAATAAGACTTTCACGAAGAGAATCAGTATTTGTCAGCATTATAAGAGAAAACCTTTTATGAAATAATTGATAATATCATAATTCAGATGAGGGAGATTCTCAAATTTAGCGGCCTTAAAATTCTACAGTTAGGCGAATTCCCAAAATTCTCTATGCCTTTCCCATTCAAAACAAGTTTCCTGAAGAAGCCTTAGATTCCTTAATGGCCACATATGGTATTTTTTTTGACAGATCATTTTGCGTTAAATGAATTTAGCCGTGTTTATGAACCAAACATATGCTAATCTCTTTCGGAACCAGGACATTCAAACTATTTTAAAAACCATCGTAGAGAATGATTTACAAGATGTGTTTCCTGAAATCTTCTTATAGACTTTTTTTAGTCTGATTCGCAAACAATTCCAGCAAACAACGGCCAATCTTCTGTTTGAAAGGAGTTTTTCTCCTTTGCTAAATCGCGTATAAAGACATCCTCCGAAGCACGAATGAGTCAGGCGGCAGACTGTCAAATTTGCATTACTTTTCAAATAGAAGAGAAATTTTAAGGTAAGTATTTTCAATCATCCATCCTGGTACTGAAAGTATATTTAAATAAGTTTCTCAGAAGAAAAAAGAAAGAAAAATACATCTTCTTTTCAAGTAGTTGTTGAGTTGGTGAAGTACTTTACAATACATTCTTGTATTCATTTTTCAATCATATATATATATATATATTATATTATATATATATATTATATATATATTTATATATATATATATATATATATATATATATATATATTATATATATTTATATGATATAATATATATATATATATAATATAATATATAATAATCATGTCATGTCCAATTGAAAAAGGGGCTCTCCGTGAGTGGTGGTGACAACTGGTAAAAAAATAAATTATTTCTCACTCACCTTTCTCACCAATCTCCTGTAGATGCATGCTACTGGTCAGGTTTTGTTTTTTTGTTTGTTCTGCTCAGAAACCTTTACCAACCGACTTCTGTCCATCCACAAATCTCAAGCAGACGCCTCCACATCCTAGACGCTCCTTTTCCTCTCTTCACCAATGCCTC
>JABUQX010055381.1:0-26951 GCA_015478945.1 Trachelipus rathkii
TTTCTATCCTACATCCATAGGCTTACAATTTCTAAATTTTTATCCATTTATAAAAGTCACAATACCAATTCTTCTCCATATTCACCGCGTAACATATCCTTTTTATTATCGTGTTCTTCGTTCCAAATACATTTAAATTGGTTGCTTCCTCTTCTCTCAGAACTTTCTTTCTTCCACAGATCGTGATAAAAAAAACAGAACTTGTTAGCCGTAAATCTAAGCATTGTCTCCTCTTCCATGAGGCTCCTAATAAATTGATTGAATTGAAATTGCATTTATGTAACTGCATCTCATCTATTCTTCTTTCATCTCTCTCTCTGCAAATCTCTCTGTGTTCTTATCACTACGCCCATTTAAAATTCACAATATATCGTGTCCCTTCTGCGTCGTATTTTAATTTCAATGTCGTTATAATATTAACAAATTTGCAATCTTCTTAGTTTCCCATCATTATTTAATCAAGAATTTTAGCCCGAAACTTCCCGTGAAAGATGCCTATATGACCAGGGCGGCTTATATTTTCAAACCTGTTTTTGTCAAAAATTTAAATTGATTGTTCCCTTTAGGAAACTTTTTTGCACTAAAATAAAAAAAAAGGAAATTTAGCCCGTAATCACTAGCACGCCTCCTTAAAGCTTAGGCTCATAACTAATTTGATAGATTGAATTGCATTCTACGTTGATAATTCATTCTTTCTTCTATCGAATTTCTTTAACAATTCACAAGAGTATACGTCTCCTCATTTCTAGTGCGGTGGTTCTCTAATTATCTGCGTTTTGGCACATCAATTTGATCTTTTGTGTTCACCCTTTATTCTAAACCAAAGAAATTTTCATTATACCGAAAAATTTACCGGGTGAAAGATTGCGCATTCAATTTGACAGGCTTCATATTTTTATAACAACTCTTTATGACCAAGCAAGTTATATTTATCGTAGTTTGTTTTTAGTCCTTACTTCTCTTGATTGTAAAATTATGCCTCGTGCTATAAAACACCCCATTTTCACACTTACCCCCCTAAAATTAGAGCTTTATATTAAACCCTATACAACCCTATATTTCGAACTCACCTTTTAATATCAAACAGCATATTTTTTTGGCAGTATAAAACGGTCGTTTTCCGTTGTTTTCTTCTCTTCTCCTGATAGTCATTTCTTCTTCTTTCATGCTAACAATAATTCTATTACATTTCTCTAAAACTTTAATTTGTTATGACACCATATATATTATTCGAGTACGACCGGACTAAGTGCGAATTCATCTCACAGAAATATAATTGTGATTTTATGAGTAGAAATTATTCACAACTTGAGTAATATTATTTGGTCTATTATGAGACAGTGTAGCCAATTAATAATATACATTGCCGCAATTGCCATAGTCTTATCTCGTAGTTATATCAGTTTCTTGAGGTGCTTCCTTCTGTTGTTGTATGGTGCTACGTGCAGTATGATGTCCATGATAGGATTATGATTGGTGGTACCGGAATTACCGCTCTATTCTCTGTCTGATTTATGTTTCGAGATTTTGTAACAGTGTGTATAATCATATTCTGCTGTCATTTTTCTCTTAATCACTTATTTATTCGGTGCACAACGAGCTTGCGATATAACTCTATTTCTATTATTCGATTTCAGAGTTCTTATGTCTTTATTTATTATTGGAATCTTGATCTAAATGCATGTGTCAAGAAGATCATAAGAGAAGAGTGGGGTTTTGGTGAGAAGAGAGTATTGGAACTACTCGTCATGTTTTAGGCAGCAAAAGTTTGTACATTAATCACAACTCAAAAAGTCCTAAAAACTTTTTATACCCTATTATAGTGACGCTCCTTATTCCTTCGAGTATTGCATGTGTGCAAATCCTTCAATGCTTTAATTCAAGCAGATTAAGATCTATTTATGTCAGTCTACTACTTCTGGAGACGGGTACTCAATAAAATCAGAACTGGTTTGTCTTTTGATTCGCGCATACATAAGCGAGTTCTTTTATTATTCACCCTTCTTTTCAAACCCTCTTTGCTTGTCATCCATGACACTCCCAGCCTTTACCCTTTTTTTGACACCCTCTTTGTTTGTCATCTATGACGCTATGACCCTTCTTTTGACACCCTCTTGGTTTGTCTAATAATCTCATTGACGGTGACTTTCTTTTGACACTGGACCGCTTGCTCTACGCTGTTACACAGGTCGATTTCACGCTTTTCCGTTTTACAGCTCGCGATCTACATCGACAGCTTAGTCTTGTATTTTCGTATTAAGAGTGAACCTTAAAAACAAGCATTCTCTATCATGTGGGCTGTCACACTTCTTGAGAGTCTCTGTAATGTGTGGATAACTTCAGAATACATACGAGTCCCGTCCGTTCACCTACAACTTACCTCTTGGCTTTGCCTTTGCCGCCAGCATCACCACACCTCTTTGAAACTCTATATCAAGAAACTCTGAATAAAGTAAATAACCCTATGTATTAAATATATCTAGGTTGGAACTAATCAATGGTTTTTTCCTCTTCCCTTTTATACTTTTCCACACGTCCTATAGATCAGATAAACCAAAATGGCGATTATAGCGTTATTAGCTATATGTTCAGTGTTATATAATAAAGATTTTGATTTTTATAGGGTAGATATTTCGTGGGCAAAATAATCATGTGGATAAATTGTTTTTGTTTGCGACCACTCATCCGTTCAGATTACATATGTAGAGCCTCTTGCATGTGATTTGTGTTAAGTTTTTCTTCTATTTCGGAATGCCCTTAGACAAAATATTTAACAAGCCGGTTTGTCTGAAATCCCATTTATTCCATTCACAATTCGTAATTATTGCGAGCTACGCTATTAAATCTTTCCGTTAGATCTCCTAATGTTTTTAAGAATTCAAATCAATTTCAAGTAGTTAGTAAGAGGTGTAAATACATTAATGGCCTACTCTAACTGTTGGGTTGTGTGGGTTTTTTGATGAGACGTTTTGTGCGTAATAATGATTATGGCCGGTCACCTCTTATTGTTAAAGTCGCGCTTGAGGGTTCCATGATTTTTAGATTGCGCTATCTCGTTGGTCTATTGTTCGTTGATACGAGATATATTGTCTACCTTGTAAATTTCGCTTATTTTTAAATGAAAACTCAATTTTGTTTCTGTTTGTACAGGGTTATTTTGACGTCACACACATATTCTCTATTTCATGAATTTAACGATAATGGCTTTCCAATACTTATACATATATGAATTTTTATATTATTGTATCTTTTATTTTATAGTTAGAATATACTTATTACAATATTTTAGATAATTATATAATAGTTGTTCCAATTATTCAGGAGTGACATTATAGAGGGCGGTTATTGATATTTTTTGTGTATAATATGGTTCCAATTAATTAACTTAGCATATCATCAGTAACATTTGTTTGTAAATAGTTCAATAATAAAAATCATCAATCAGTTTATTTGCGAGAATTTTGATAAAAGTGGCAAAAGAAATTAAAAACTTTTTCTTCTGGATCCATATTACAATTCATTAGTTTTATAATAAAGGTACGTAAATCAATAAAAGAACTGTAAAAGATATTTTGTCACTATTTTAATTAATTAAATGTTTACAATTATAATATAGTAGTTTCAATTTTGTTTGTGTGTAAATCAATAATTCAAACGTTATATGCTAAAGCAAATAATTTTCTTTTAACATTGACATTTCAAATATTATATATTATATTATCTTTATGTATTGGTATATTATTATTATTATTTTATTGTCGAGGTTGTCTTCGGTTTATAGTATTATGCAGAAATACCGAAATTTTTGTGTAAACTATTCTTGTGTATTTCTGTCATTTTGAGGCTACTGATTTTTAAACGTTTCGTTTTTTTTCGATTTCTGAAGCTCTTTCTCTTATTGATGAGTATTATGTAATAGGTATGGTTTTTGTTTATATTTGATGGTAATTTATATTATTTAGACTTAATATCATAGGACGTATAAATCAGATATTTATTATGAGTATATATTAGTTAATTTCTTATATAGTATAATAATTTAATATTTATATATATTACATATAATAATAGTAATAGTACATAATAATAATATAAAATATATATTATATTATATCTATAATACCCTTATATATATTATTGCTATTACATATAATATATAATCATTATTATATATTTATATTTAGTATTTTTATATATCATCTATATAATTGGTCTACTATCTCATTATATGGCATATATTAGTTAATATTATCATATATTAGAATATATGTCGTATAGTACTACATATATATAATTCTATATAGAGTGCATATCCGAGTTTAGATTATTTGAGTATATGAATAGGTTATATATGAGACTATTAAGTTAGTTCTCCCTTATTAAATCCATTTCTACGATACAATAATTTCTATGAAGAGTAACATATTTTAAAAAAATAAATATTGCACGACGTTTCCTTAATTTACCATATGTATTATTAACTGATTCCTTGCAATTTTATACAGAACTTAGATTCCAGTAATTTACAGTTTATTATTTTTGTTGGTTTATCTCTCGGGAATAGAAGACACTTCGCTTAAGGATACTAATATAAAAATTCCATTTTGAACCACTCCTTAAAGTCAAAGGAGGTAACACGTATTTAATTGCCACCGAGCTCGAACACGTAAGGAATCCGCTACTTTAAATTTTTTACGTTTGTTCTAATCTTTGCTAAGTGTATCAAAAAATCGCTCAAAGCCTATCTCGGGAAATAAGCGTCGTGCGTTGTTTTTTTATATTATTAATTCTTTATTTAGTTACTATTAATTTATTTTTCTATTGAAATCTAGAATTTAGGGAGACTAAATTAAATAATTAATATCATGTCATTTATCTGTATTACTAAGTAACACTTGCCCTCTTTTGATATAAAAAACTCGCTTTAAGAGATACTGAAATATTTATTTTTGCAAACTCTCCGAGAAGTAAATTGTTACGATTTATTTTGGTGCCCGATCGAAGCGTAAGTGGGGACCTTAAAGATTTCTTTACGTCGAATAATTAATAATTTATAATTGATATTTCAATGATATTCAAAAATAAAATATATTTGTTTATTGGTTTTTTCCTATTTTCTTAATTTTTGTATCTATTATATGTTTCTAACATAACTCATCTCGGAATCTTTTCGTTTATTTCTTACAAAATGACGACTATGTGACGTTTACGTAATTTGCCGTAAGGGACGAGTCCTTTCGAGCGGGGGATCCAATCGGAGGCCTGAGTTTTTCTCTACTTTTCGTCACTATACGGAATATAATTTATCAGTTCTCGAATTTACCTATAAAAACGTACCTTCTGAACGTGCAATCCAAGTCGAATATTTTCAGGATTATATTCTAGTACTTAAGCTAGTAAAATTATTATTAATATGTGTGTTATTCTGTATCGTTTATAAGTCCAAGGTTATAGAGCTCAACTGATGCATTAAAAATGGTTTCAATTTGGTCCAAATATATCTTCGTTAGTTGTGCTAGTAATGGCATCTTCTGGTCGCAATTTGTAGTTGATCAATTGGTTTCCGGATGAAACGCTATTGGATAACTATATTACGCTTAATAGACATTCTAAGCGTAAAAAATTGGAATTTCTCAAATATCGGGGCATTGAGTCTTGCATTGGGGCTTTATACTGAAACGTCACTATATGACGAGGACGTTATTCCGAGGTAACATGGACGTCGTAGCAATATTATTTACTATTTTTTTTTTTTAAATTTAGGTTTATCCAATTATGCTATTATAAAATATATTTTATCGTTAAGAAAATGGAATATTAAGGGGACTAAACTATAAAAAATAATTAATTAATAAATTTAATATTAGTATTTATCAGATCAAATAATAAATAGATTAAGAATTATAAGAAAAATAAGAACGAAGAATATAATTAAATTAATATTACTCAATATGTGAAATAACGATTATTTATTACAATCTTTACAGACTTTAGATTCCGTATTATTTTTTATCTTTTTTTTTTGTTTCTCTTGGGAAAGAAAAATCTCGCTTAAGGAGACACAATAAGTTATATGCACTCTCAAATTCTCCTAGATTAATGAGTAAGAGTAACCGTTATTTAGTGCCCTCGAGTGGAACGTTTTTAGCTCAAACTTCTAATATTTGTTTAGGACATAAACGCAGCAAAATTTTAGAAAATGAATCACTAAAAGCCTATAGCTCAACTAGCGTCGTGCTGATTTGTTTTTTTAAATTATTTTTTTTGTTTAGTTTACCTCTAAAAATTATTTTTCTATATGAAAATACTGAATTTAAAGGGAGACTCTTAAATTTGAAAAAAGATATAGTATAGATAAGTACAACTTGCCACTCTAGAAAAAATACATCGCCAATTAAGGGGAAGACGTGAAAATTTATATTATTGCAAACATCTCCCGAGAAGTAAATAGTTACGTTATTTTGTATATATTTTATATGTTTTTGGTGCCCTCGATCGTGAAAGCGTAAAGTGGGTGACCTATGTAATGTTTTTCTTTAATCGTCGGGATTGTTAATATAAAATTGATAGTTCAGCGTAGTATTCACATATGCTCATTAAATATGTTATTTATTATATCTATGTTCTTTAATTTCCCTTATTTTACATCAATATTAGTGACTTCATGACGTCGAACTTTGATCGTATATTTTCCCATCCCAAAATACGATAGTACGATCGATTGTCGTAATACTCTTACCATTAGGACGCTATCTCTCGAGTGTCAGAATACGAAGTTCGAGTGCCTGGGTTTCCTCTACAGAAAAAGACATACACATATATAATATTAATTGAACGATATTATCTCGATTACCCAAAAAAAAACGACCTCGAGAATGATACAAATGAAGACAGATAGTAATATCAGGAATAATAACCATTAGTTTATAAAATGGATACACGTATTTCATTATATATTAATACGTGACAGCTCTACTCGGTAACCCGTTGCTATAGAGCTATCAGGACAGGTATTCCATCAGTTAAATTTGTGAAAACAGCAAGAGAGACTATTATATCATATTGATACCACGATGATGGATCAGACATTTTGAGTGGTGGCAGAGATTTGATATATGACATATTTTTGAATGAAAGGAGCGCAATTGAGTATGCCACAAGTCCACTACTTAGATGTGGGGCCTAAGAGATTTAAAAGTATACAGGTCGTTATATAGGACTTATAAGCGTAAAAATTTATTCCTAAAACGCGTAGAGTCCATTTATTTTGGCTTTAACGAAACGTCACTCTGAGAGGGCCTCTACGGTTTCACTCGGGCACTATAACGTTACTCTATAACTTTCGGGAGATGGTGCAAAATAATTTTTTGTTCCTTAAGCGAGTTTTTTTCCCGAAGACACAGACGTGACAAAATACAATAAGAGTATGATACATACTCCTAGAAATATTTTACACAGTCACTAATTATATCAAGATAGAGAGTGGATTAACATAAAATTGGCCACATCTCTTGTGTTACTTAGCAGGCGACGTGCATATGTTGTAGGATTTTATGGTTATTATTGCTTCGGGGATGATCGTGTTAAATTTTTCTTCTCAAAGCGATGACATACTTGACCTCTTTTTGTCTCAATATTACATCTACTTACTTATAATGATATTTATATAAATAGTATAGTGTTTGTTCATTTTATAGTTTATCGTCTACGTCACTCTGTAAGCTCAGCAGATATAAGTTAGCGCTCAAGGAGTAGTACAGAGTAGTACATTGGGTACATGTTTTAAAGGGGTAGGATGGAACTAAATTAAAAAAAAAAAAAAATATTGGGCACTCAACCGTTAGCCCTATTAGTTTATAACTCCTACTCTCCCGGAAACGTCCATGGTGAATGAGTGACGTTTTTGGGTGAGAAAGCCAAAATAAATGGACTCATACCCGTAGATATCACTGATTCTCTTCTTTACTGCTTAGAAGTACATCTTAAGCCAAGCGTTAGTATAGGGTGAACTACCAATGAGTGGTGAACGTTCCATTCGGGAACCCCGTATATTATATATCAAAAGGTCTAAATCCAAAATATCGGCGCGGCATCTACAATACAAAAAGTCGGCGCAAGACCTCGGAAAAATTTGAAAAATTTTTTTATTTTTCAATAAATTTTAACTTATACGCTTGTGTGTGAGGAATTTATATAACGGTTTCCCGAAGCAAAGAAGTGTCAACTATTAGGAAAACGCATAAAAAAATTATTAAATAAACGTCCACATCACAGAACTGTCTATAACGTAAAATGGAATTCTAAACGCTAGAGAGTCAATTTATTTTTGGGCTTTTTTTTACGAAACGTCATTCAAATATACTGACGTGAAGACAGACAGATGACGTTTCCGGTGAAGTAATGGGCCGGCGTGCACAAGTATCTTTTATTTTGTTTTAATTTAAGTTATCCTCTAATATTATTTTTATGTTAGAAGTGAAATTTAGCGAGGTAGATAACTATAAAAAAAAATTATCATAAAATAGCTAAATATAGTATAGATCATGATAAAAAATTAAGAACTTTAAAATAAAATTAAGAAACAAGAAAAAAAAACCAATATGTGAATAACTGATTTATTATCAATTCTTTTACAGACGTAGATTCCGCGTAACTTATCTTTATTTTTGTGTATTTTCTGGTTTCTGTCTGCAGGAAAAATACTGCCTTGCGAGCTTGGCAGATGCGTCAACAGAACAAGAAAAATTATCTTGCACAACTCCATTCCTCGCCAGATAACAGTTAAAAATGTGTAATGTGATTATGTTTTAAGTGAACCTAGAGTGAACCGTGAGGACGTGGGTACTCCTATTATTAAAAATTATTTTTTTTTAGCCTGTTAGGATTAGTACGAATAAGTTGTTATCTCCGATGTAATAGTTGTATACATGAAAAGAGTGTTAGGAAAAATTAAGGAACCTAGAAAAAAACACTATTAAAACAATTAAATGATATGTGAAGACCTGCAGATTACGCCAAGGAAAGGATAATTAAAGCGATAAAGAAAAAAATAAAGCCCGAAATTAATGGATATGTTTGAGATGACCGATGAATATAGCAATAAAGTTCCTATATATATATAAGATGCAGGGCGCGTGAAAAGAAATTTTTGATTACTTTAAAGGTCCCACAGCACTAAGTTTTAGAGCTTCGAATCGTGGTGTGGGCATCACAAAAAAAGAGTTGAACTTCACAAGATTACGGTTACCTCACTAAGAAGTAACATTTTACTTCTCGGGAGGTGTTGCAAAATAAATTTTTTCGTTTACTTAAGCGAGTTTTTTTTTCCGAGGGCAAGTGTACTTTTTATATTTACTATTAATTATTTTTAATCTTTAGTACTCCTCCGATAGAAATTCAGATTTTTTCCCTTCTACTTAGAAAACACTCAGAATTTTAGAGGTATAAACTAATACGGCAAACTAAAATTGAAATCAGAAACAGCTGTAAAGAAAACTTTTGTAGTATAGGTTAAAAACAAACAAACCGGACAACGGGCGCTTCATCAATTCGCTAATATGCAACAACCTATCGATGGGGGAAGCGATTCTACAATTTATGGACTAATAGAGTGGAGAATGAGAAGCTTTAACAGAAATAATAAATTAGGTCGATAAAAATATTGAAAGGGGGGTATCCCACTCTATTGGTTCACTCGGGCACTAAACAGTAGAATCGTTCTATAAAGAGTTTGAACCCACTAAGAGTCTTTTTCGAGGAGAGGAATTGGTGGTCGAAAATAAAATTTGTTTGTTCTTAAGCATTTTTTTTTGCCGCGAGAGAAACTCAAAAAAAAATAATAATTAGGGAATCTAAGTCTGTAAAGAATTGGTAAAAATCTGGCTCAATATTGGTAATTATTTTTTTTTCTTCTGTTCTTAATTTTTTCCTTAAATTCTAATTATTTTTCATAATCTATACTATATTTATTTAAATATTAATTTTTCTTATAGTTTAACCCCCTTAAATTCCATTTTCTACGATAAATAAATTTTAAAGATAACTAATTAAAAAAATAAAAAAAAATAATATTGCAATAACCCTCGAAAACGTCCTCGTCATATAGTGACGATTCGTAAAAGCCCAAAATAAATGACTCTACGCGTTTAGAATCCATTTTTTTACGCTTAGAACGTCGTTAAGCGTAATAATAGTTCCAATAGTGACGTTTCATCGGAACCGTTTATAACTCAAAAGGTCTAAATCAAATTCCGCTC
Source organism: Trachelipus rathkii (assembly GCA_015478945.1). NCBI lineage: Eukaryota > Metazoa > Arthropoda > Malacostraca > Isopoda > Trachelipodidae > Trachelipus > Trachelipus rathkii. The sequence continues at coordinate 10,257 of JABUQX010055381.1, forward strand.
TCCAAAAAGTCAACCTCGGAAAAAATTGAAATTTTTTTTTCAAATTTTAACTTATACCTTTTGAATTATAAACGGTTCCGATGAAATGTCACTATTGGAACTATTATTACGCCTAAAGACTTCTAAGCGTTTCTAAACGCGAAGAGTCATTTATTTTGGGCTTTTACGAAACGTCAACTATATGACGAGGACGTTCCCGAGGTAAAGGGCGTCGTGCAATATATATTTTTTTTTTTTTATTGTTACCTCTAAAATTATTTATCGTAGAAATGGAATTTAACGGGAGACTAAACTATAAAAAAAATTAATATAATAAATATAGTATATAATAAAAAATAATTAGAATTTAAGAAAAATTAAGAACGAAGAAAAAAAATAAATATCCAATATTTGAATAACTGATTATTATCAATTTTTTACCAGACTTAGATTCCGTAATTTATTTTTTTTTTTTGGTTCTCTCGGGGAAAAAAACTCGCTTAAGGAACAAAAAAATTATTTTGCACCATCTCCCGAAAAGTATTAAGAATTTAAGAAAAAAAATAAGAAAGAAGAAAAAAAATAAATATCCAATATTGAATAACCGATTATTATCAATTCTTTACAGACGTTAGATTTCGTAATTATTTTTTTTTTTTGGTTTCTCTATCTCGGTGGTGACGCAAAAGTCAAAACAACAACTCGCTTAAAGGAACTAAAAAAAAATTATTTGACCATCTTCCCGAAAAGTAGAGAGTACTAACGTTATTTAGTGCCTCGGAGTGAACGTAGGTAGGCTACTTAATATTGTTTTACGTCGCTAATTTGTAAAGTGTTAGCAAAAAAAATCTCCGCTCAAAGCCTGATCTCCGAAAAAAAACTCGCTTAGGAACCGAAAAATTTATTTTGCCAACATCGTTAAGCGTAATAATAGTTACAATAGTGACGTTTCATCGGAACCGTTTATAATTCAAAAGGTCTAATTAAAAATCGCTCTCCAAAAAGTCGACCTCGGAAAATTGAATTTTTTTTTTCAAATTTTAACTTATAACCTTCGACTTATAAACGGTACAAGAATAAACGTCCCTGTAAATAAAATATTAATTACGGGCTTTAAACGAATAGTTCATCCGCTGAAAAATATTGCGTTTGATCGTCAGAGGTCGTTTTTTAATGGTAATTCGAGAAACAGGTCATTATATATATAGTGAGAGTAAAGAAACCCGGCCTCGATTGATCCCTTCCGAGATCGTCTAGGTAATTACGAAACGTCAATATCGGAGAATTTTGAGGAAAAAAACGAAAAGTTTACGGATGAAGTTATAATTGAAAAATTAGGAAATATTAAGAACATAGAAAAATAAACAATTAATGATACGTGAATACCTGTGAATACCAAAAATTAAGAACATAGAAAAATAAAACAATTAATGATATGTGAATCACCTGAATATCAATCTCCTAATATAAATAAAGAAGAAATCTTAAAGGTCCCCAATTACGCTTCGATCGGGGCACAAAATAACGTAACAATTTTACTTCTCGGGAAATGTTTGCAAAATAAATTTTTCGTTACTTAAGCGAGTTTTTTTTCCAGGGCGATCTATACTAATTATTCTTTTTGATGAATTTAGTGGCCTCTACATGAGTTTTCTATGAAAAATAAATTTTAGAGGTAACTAAACAAAATTTAATTTAAAAAAAAACAACGCACGGACCCCCAATTCCTATAGGCTTTGAGCGAATTTTTGCTACACTTTAAAAATTAGCCGTTAAAAAATAATTAAGGTTACCTCCTACGGTTCACTCGGGCACTAAATAACGTTACTAACGTTACTTTATACTTTTCGGGAGATGGTGCAAAATAGTTTTTTGGTGTCTTAAATGAAGTTTTTTTTTCCCGAGAGAAACCTAAAAAAAAAATGAATTCGGAATCTAAGTCTGTAAAAGAATTGATAATAATCAGTTATTCCCATATTGGATATTTATTTTTTTTTTCTTCGTTCTTTAATTTTTTCTCTTAAATTTTCTTAATTTTTTTTATTTTTTTCATAATCTATACTATATTATATTTTTTGAATTTGCCGTTTAATGCGTCTTAGCTACGCTTAATACCATTTTCTAAAAACAAAAAATAACGAATAGATGAAACATAAATTAAAAAAAATAAAAAAATATTGCACGACGCCCACCATTTACCTCGAAACGTCTTCGTCATATAGTGACGTTTCGTAAAAGCCAAAATAAATGACTTACGGTACGGCGTTTAGATCCATTTTTACGCTTAGAAGTCTTTAAGCGTAATAATATTTCCAATAGTGACGTTTCATCGGCACCGTTTATAACTCAAAAGGTCTAAATCAAAATTCGCTCTCCACAAAAAGTCCGACACTCGGAAAAAAATTTGAAATTTTTTTTTTCAAATTTTTAACTTAATACCTTTTTGAAATTATAAACGGTTCCATGAAATGTCAACTATTGGAACTATTATTACGCCTAAAGACTTCTCAGCGTAAAAAATGGATTCTAAACGCGTAGAGTCATTTATTTTTGGGCTTTTACGAAACTGTCACTATATGACGAGGACGTTCCCGAGGTAATGGGCGTCGTGCAATATTTTATATTTTTTTTTTAATTTATTACCTCTAAAAATTAATTTAGTAGAACAAATATGTTGCGAGTACTATAAAATTACAAAATAAATTATAGTATGAAAGTTTAAAAATGTTTACGTTAATTTGTGCCCCGATCGAAGCGTAGGTGGGGACCTTTAAGATTTTTTTACGTCGATATTTATATTAGAATTTGATATTCAGGTATTTCACATATCATTAATTGTTTATTTTTTCTATGTTCTTAATTTTTCCCTAATTTTTCAATCATAACTCATCCGTGAACTTTTCGTTTTTTCCTCAAAATACGATAGTGAAACCGTTTCGTAATTACCTAGACGATCCTCGGAGGGGATCAATCGAGGCCTGGTTTCCTCTACGGCGTCACTATAATATAATGAGGTTTCTCGATTACCATAAAAACGATCTGAACGATCAAACGGCAATATTTTTCAGGGATGAACTATCGTTAAGCGGTATTAAAATTATTATTATGAGTGACGTTTATTCCTGTACCGTTTATAATCGAAGGTATAAGTTAAATTTGAAAAAAAATTTCAATTTTTTCCCGATTATTTGTCAAAATTATTGATTTAGACCTTTTGAGTTATAAAAGGTTCCGATGAAACGTCACTAATGGAACTATTATTACGCTAACGACGTATTAAGCGTAGAAAATGGATTCTAAACGAGTAGAGTCATTTATTCTTGGCTTTACGAAGACGTTCTATGAGGACGTTATCGAGGATAATGGGCGATCGATCCCCTCGCACTATATTCTTTTCTTTGTTTTAATTTAGTTAACCTACTAAAAATTATTATATCGATTACGATAAAATGGTAATTGATAAGCGAGACGGCGTAACTAATAAATAACAAAATAATTAATAAATAAATGTAGTATAGTTAATTGATAATCATTAGAATTTAAGAAAACCTTAAAGAACGAAGATTAAAAAAATAAATATCCATCGGAAACGTCCTCGTCAATATAGTGACGTTACGTAAAAGCCCAAAATAAATGATCTACGCGATTAGAATCAATTTTTTTTACGGCTTATAATCTTAAGCGTAAATAATAGTTCAATAGTGCAGTTCATCGGACCGTTTTATACTCAAAAGGTCTAAATCAAAATCGCGCTCCAAAAAGTTCGACCTCGAGAAAAATTGAAATTTTTTTTTCAAATTTGTACACTTATACCTCTCGAATTAATAGACTCGCTTGCAGAGTTCACTCATAATAATAATTAATACGCCTAACGATAGTTCATCCTGAAAATATTGCCGTTTGATCATTCGAGGTCGTTTTCTATGGTAATCGAGCAAGACGATCATTAATGTATGAAGTGACCGCACCCTCCTTCCAGGACTAGGAGGAAAACGCCTCGATTGATCACCCTCGAGGATCGTCTTAAGGTAATTACGGAAACGTCACTATCGTATTTTGAGGAAAAAAAACGAAAGTTCACGATGAAGTTATTTGATTGCAAAGATTATGAAAAATCAAAGACATAGAAAAGAATAAACAATAATGAATGTGTATCACTTGAATATCAATTCCTCCAATATAAGAATCATCAGGTCGCGTAAAAGAATCTTAAAGGTCTCCCACTCTATCGCTTTCGATCGAAGGCGGAAAAAGCGAAGCGTAACATATTTACTTCTCATACCTATATTATTTGTCTATTTTTATAGGTAGTCTCCCTGAAATTTTGATTTTCTACGATAAATAATTTTTTAGAGGAAACTAATTAAAAAAATAAAAATTTGACGACGCCATTTACCTCGCGAAACGTCCTCGTCATATAGTGACGTTTCATAAAAGCCCAAAATAAATGACTATACGCGTTTGAATCCAATTGTTACAGCTGAGAAGTGTTTAGGCGTAGATAATAGGTTCCAATATGACCATTTCATCGAACCGTTTATAAATTCAAACGGTATAGTAAAATTTGAAAAAAACAATATTCAATTTTTTCCGGAGTCGACTTTTTGAGAGAGCGAATTTGAGTTAGACTTTTGAGTTATATAAACGGTTCCGAAGTGAAAACGATTCACTATCTGGAAATATTATATAACGCTTACAGACTTCTAAGCGTTAAATAAAATGGATTCTAAACGCCGATAGAAGTCAATTTATTTGGGACTTATACCGAAATTCGCTATTGCCGAAGGAGTTTCCGAGGTAAATGGGCGTTGGTTGCATATTTTTTTTTATTTTTTTTACATTTAGCTTTACCTCTAAAATTTATTTATCGTAGAAATGGAATTAAAGGGAGACTAAACTATAAAAATTAGATAAATAAATATTAGTATTAAGATATTTTGAAAATAATTAGAATTTTAAGAAAATTAAGAACGAAGAAAAAAAATAAATATCCAAATGTGACATAACTGGATTAATTATGCAATTATTACAGAACTTAGATTCCGTAATTATTTTTTTTATGGTTTCTCTCGGAAAAAACTCGCTTAAGGACCAAAAAATTTATTTTGCACCATCTCCCGAAACGTAGAGAGTAACGTTAATTAGTGCTCGAGTGACGTAGGAGGGTACCTTAATATTTTTTAACGCTAAATTTGTAAGTGATAGCAAAAAGATCGCTCAAAGACTATAGAAATGTTAGCGTTTCGTGCGTTTTTTTTTAATTAAATTTTGTTTATATATACCTCTTAAAAGTTTATTTTTCAATAGGAAAAACTTAATTTAAAGGAGACTAAAATTAAAATATAATAGTATAGATAAAGTACACATGCCCTCGAAAAAAAAAATCGCTTAAGTAACGAAAAATTTAATATTGCAGACATTTCCCGAGAAGTAAAATGTTACGTTATTTTGTGCCCCGATCGAAGCGTAAGTGCGGACCTTTAAGATTTCTTTAGTTTCTATGTTCTTAATTTTTGGAATTCAGGTATTCACATATCAATCATTAATTGTTTATTTTTCTATAGTTCCGTAATTTTTGGTATTCAGGTATTCACGTATCATTAATTGTTTTTGTTTTTTAGTATCTTAATTTTCATCATTTCTTCATTATAACTATCATCCGTAAACTTTTCAGTTTTTGTTCCTCAAAATCGATATGACGTTTCGAATTACCTAGGACGAATCTCGCGAGGGGGATCAATCAGGCCGGTTTCCATTTTATCGTCACTATAATATAATGACGTTTCACGATTACCATAAAAACGACCCTCTAACGCATACAAACGAGCATATTGTTCAGGGAATGAACTAGCGTCTAAGCTAATTAATTATGTATTATGTGAGTTTATCTGTACCGTTCCTAAGTCGAACGTCATAGTTAAAAATTTTGAAAAAAAAAAGTCTAATTTTTCGAGTCGACTTCTTGAGAGCATTTTTATTTAGACTTTTGCATTATAGACAAGGTTCCGATGAAACGGTCCAGCTCATCTGAATACTCCTATTACGAGTTGGGAAGAGTGTTTTGACAATAAATTTTGTTAGCGTATCCTAAGACGAGTTGTTATAATTCAAGTGAGAATAGGACTTTGAGCGTTTTTTGGCGTACACTTGTCTACATGATTAACGTAAAAGCAAATGATTAAGGATTAGCCTCATACGCGTTCACCGAAAGGCCACTAAAATCAGTTACTCGGTCTAGCTCTTGCGGAGATGGTGCAATAATTTTTTGTATCCTTAAGGAGTTTTTATTTCCCGAGAGAAACCCAGAAAAAAAGAATAATTAACGCAATCTAAGTCTGTAAAGAATTGATATGATAATCAGGTATTCACATATTGGATTATTATATTTTAGTTTTGAAAGAATGTATCCTAATTTTTTACTAAATTCTACATACTTTCGGCGAGATGTGCAAAATAATTTTGTTACTTCTTAACTTTCTTTTTTCCTCCTGCTGAGAGCGAAACCAAAAACAAAATTAATTCGGAATCTGAAGTACTGTAAAGAATTGATTAACTCAATCAGTTATTCAGGATATTGATATTGAGATTTTTTCTTCGTGATCTTATTGTTTCTTAAACTTCACTTAATTGTTTATGATCTGCTACTCGATATTTATTAGTTATATATGATTATTTGCTATAGTTTAGTCTGCCTTAAATTCCATTTTCTACGAAATAATTTTTAGACGGATATAAAAATTTAATAAAAATAAGAAAAATATCTATTCACGATCGACCGATTTACTCGGCAAACGTCCTCGTCATATAGTGACCTTTCGTAAAAGCCCAAAATAAAATGTGACTTACTACGCGGTTTTAGAGACGCTTAGAGAGTCGTTAGGCGGTAATTAATTAGTTACCAAATATTGACATACTAAATCGGAACGTTTGATAACTTCAAATAAGCGTATAAGTAAAATTGGAAAAAAAATTTCCAATTTTGTTTCCAGAGGTTGACTTTTTGGAGGAGCGAATATTAATTTGAGACCTTAGTGAAGTTATACGAGTTCCAGAATAACTCACTATTGGAACTAGTATATAACGACCATTAGAAGACTTTAAGCGATCTAAAAAATGGATTCTGAGCGTCATAGTCATATATTTTGGGGGCTGTTTACGAAACGTCTCACTATATGACGAGAGCGTTTCCCATCGTGCACGATTTTGTTATTTTCTTTTTAATTTAGTTACTTTAATTATTTACCGTAGAGAATGTTTGAATGTAAGGAAGAGGCTAAATTATCATATAGAACGAAGGACCATTAGTAAATTAGTACTAGATTTATGGAAAAATAATTAAAATTTTATTACACAGTACGACGATTAAAAAAGCTGCGATTCTGATCCACATCGAAAAAAACAGTGAATAACATTATTCGAATTCTTTACGGACTTACGATATCGCCGTTATAATTATTGATTTTTTCTGGTTTCTCTCGGGGAAAATAAAAATGGCCTTATAGGAACAAAAAAAATTATTTTGTTTGCACAATCTCCCGAATAGTATAGAGTACCGTTAGATTGTAATGTGGTGTTATTTAAAATAGATGTGTTACCTATAATATTTTATTAACGCTTAATTGTGTGAAGATTAGGCAAAAATCGTCAATAGCTTAGAAATTGTGCGTCGTACGTGTGTGTTTTTAATTAATATTGATATATATATAACTAATTTATTTTTCATAAGAAAAATAAAATTTAAAACATAATCAAATAAAAATAAGAATTTATAATTAATAATTAAATTAAAATAAAAAGAAATTTAAAATTAATAACTAGTTTAAAATTAAAAATGAAATTAAAAACAAAATTTAAAACAAAAAAGGTTTAAAATAAAAACAAAATTAAAATTAAAAACAACTTACAATTAAAAACTACCTGAAAACTAAAAAGCAATTTAAAGTTAAGAACCATTTTAAAATTAAAAAACAATTTTAAATTAAAAAATTTAAAAATTAAAAAAAAAAAAAATTTTAAATTCAAAATCAATTTAATTGCAAGTCTCTTTACTGTCAAGTTGTTCATCAAGGTATTACTCGAAGGGTTACTAAACCTTCCACCTCGCAAAGAGACTGTTTTAGAAGAAAGTTGTAAAACCATTGAAAAAATTGTGGTTATATTGGTTCGCGATACAACAATAAATTGCGATCCGTGTAGTGAGTGGTGAGATAATAAATGTGAACATGCTCCTTGTACTTTTTTAGTGCTTTCTTTATGAAACCATTAGAGACTGGTCCTTGTGGTCTACGGACTATGGTGAAACGATTAAAAGTCCTTGTGGTTCACGTGGTCATTCGTGAAAACTGTATAAAGGAAACTATGGTCCACATTGAGTGTGATAAACCATTAATATTGCTGTGATCATTGCAATCTGTATTGAATGCAGTATCAAGGAGTTTATCTCTGTGGTATGTACTGAAATTATTGATGAGAGGTTGTTCTTTGACCCCTAGATTGAAACCTGTTATATCTGTGCTCAGTAATGAAACCGTTAAAGAGTGATTGAATCTCTATCGCCTTCATAGTTGAAATGTCAAGGAAATACTATTAAGGAGTCTGTCCCTATGGTATGTGTTGTAATTATTAGAATCTGTTCCTTGCAGTCTGTGAAGCCCTTAAGCCCTATGATGAAATAAAAAGTCTATTTCTTATGGAATCTGGTAAAGCCTATCTACCTCTGTGGACTGTTGAATTATTAAATTATTAAAAAGGATTTGCCCCTTGCGGTGTGTGGTAAAATTATGTCAGTTTCTTGTGGCGTTTGCAAAGTCTGTCTGTTCCATGGTCTGTGCTGAATTATTAAAGAAGTCTTTCTTGTGGCTAGAGATGACAGCCATTAGTCTATTCAATCATGAATGCTAACAAACTCGTTCTTTTCTTTGTATGAATTCCCTCCTCGTAATCTTGGTAATTGACTAAGCGGAACGGACACGTCCATTTAGAAGTCAACAGTCTTAATATGTGCGTCTCTATCTCCAAATCATGTGCAACTCTGTAAGGCACTGAGAGAGAGAGAGGAGAGGAGAGGAGATAGAGGGAGGACGACCGGAGACGGAGAGGCGAGAGACGAGGAGGAAGAGAGAAGGAGGAGAGAGAGAGGGAAGAAGAGAGAGAGAGATGATAGAGAGAAGAGAGAACGAGAGACAGAGAGAGAGAGAGAGAGATGAGACGGAAGAAGAGAAGAGAGAGATAGAGAAGGAGAGAAGAGAGAGAGAGAGAGAGAGAGAGAGAGAGAGAGAGAGAGAGAGAGAGAGAGAGAGAGAGAGAGAGAGAGAGAGAGAGAAAAGAGAGAGAGAGAGAGAGGAGAGAGAGAGAGAGAGAGAGAGAGAGAGAGAGAGAGAGATTTGATGAATTTCAATACTGAAGGTTCCTTCATTTTGGCTCATACGAACAAAAAATATTACACTAATAAAAAAAATAATAATAATATTTAATAATTATGAAGCCTAAACCTTATAATAATAATAATAATAATAATAATAATAATAATAATAATAATAATAATTAAATCAACAAATTTAAACTAAAGACAATAAAAAAATTACCCCAAAATACTAAAAACACCCCACCCACCCCCAATATTAAAAAAAAAACACACAAAAAAAACTATTTTTCAAGTTAATTAAAATGGACTTTCAAATTAATTGAATGAAAATGTTTCCTTCCCAATTTTAAATACGTTTCATCATTGTTTTTATTATGTTAATTAACAGTATTATAAAATTAATACAATGAGCCTTTCGTATTATTTTCAATATTATAATTTTTTTCATTATTATTATTATTATTATTATTATTATTATTATTATTATTATTATTATTTTATTTTATTATTATTATTATTATATTATATTAATTATAATAAAAATAAATATAAATAATAATAATAATAATAATAATAATAATAATAATAATAATAATAACAATAACAATAACAATAACAATAACAATAACAATAATAATAATAATAATAATAATAATAATAATAATAATAATAATAATAATAATAATAATAATAATAATAAATAATAATAAATATGAGCTTTACAATTTTTAAAATTTCCTAAATGAGAATTTTTTTAAACATCATTTAAGTTTGACTGGTTAGAATCTCTCTATTAATATAATTATTATATTTCATTATTTTAGATTTAACAATAGCTATTAATATTTAAATGTTACTTTTTTTATTTATATTATTTTTTCTATTTAAAAAACTTATATATTTAAATATTTAAATAACATATTTATATTTAAATAACATTTATTTTGTTTTATCAATTGTTAATTTAGCCTAGAACTCGTCTCTGATAGTGCCTGAAGTGGCCAGCTGAAATATTAAATTAGAAGTTCAAAAAGCTGCTGTTCTATTCTATTATAGAATAACCTGGAAAGTCCGATCATGAAGCGGTTCATACCTTTAGGAAATTGGAAAAGGCGTGCAAAGCTCATATTAAATAATAATAATAATAATAATAATAATAATAATAATAATATAATAATAATAATAATAATAATAATAATAATAAAAATAATAATAACACCTTTTTGCCTGTCAAAAATCTATCTATCTACGAATATTATTATTATTACTTTTATTATTATTATTATTATTTTATTATTATTATTATTATTATTATTATTATTAGTTAATATAAACATTATAGATATCATTTTAGGATATAAATTCTTCTTCTTCTTCTTCTTCTTCTTCTTCTTCTTCTTCTTCTTCTTCTTCTTCTTCTTTCTTCTTCTTCTTCTTCTTCTTCTTCTTCTTCTTCTTCTTCTTCTTCTTCTTCTTCTTCTTCTTCTTCTTCTTCTTCTTCTTCTTCTTCTTCTTCTTTTCTCTTATTATTATTATTATTATTTATATTATTTATTATTTATATATATTATTATTATTATTATTATTATTATTATTATTATTATTATTATTATTATTATTATTATTATTATTATTATTATTATGAAAATTAATCTTATTTTTGTATCAGATTTCCACAAACACATTGAAATTGTGATAGATTTATAAATATTTAACTACTCTATGTAATGTGAAAATAATATAATTATACTAAAATGTTATTATTATTATTATTATTATTATTATTATTATTATTATTATTATTATTATTATTATTATTATTATTATATTATTATTATTATTATTTTCTATATTTTTATTAATGATTATTAACATTATTATTACCATTTATTTAAATAATTTTTTGTTGGTTATTGTTGGTTATATTATTTGTTGGTTTTATTATTATTATTATTTTCAATATTACTATTTTTATTGTTATTGATACAATAATTTATTGTCATATTTTATATATTATTATATTATAAAATTTATATATTATATAATATTTGTTACTACAATTATCATTTTGTTATCATTATTGGCTCATAGAACTCAATCGTCATCAGTGGTGAGTTTACCAAAAATTTAACAAAAACGGGTTTCTGCTTTGTCATAATAGTTAGCTGCCTGTAAATTTTCCTTTTTATTTTTTTATCCTAACTCCTTCGTTTTCCCTTATTCTTACCCCCTCAGATTTTTTTTTTTTTTTTTTTTTTGCAGATAAAAATAATTGATAAAATAAAGGTTTATGTAATTCGAAATATAAAATGTAAAAATTTTCTTCGTCCCACAAAATAATTTTATTTTTATTTTTTTTATTTTATTTCACTTATTATTATATTATTATTAATAATTATTACTATTACTATTTATTTTTTGCTACATTATTATTATTATTATTATTATTATTATTATTATTATTATTATTATATTATTATTATTATTATATATTATTATATACAGTATTCACAAACATACCACATGTCTAATGGACTTACAACTCCTGCCGAATAAGAAAACAACTATTCAATAACCCCCCTCCCATATTCATACGTATATTATAGTATATATAGTATATATTATATATATATATATATATATATATATATATATATATAATATATTATATATATATATATATATATATATAAATATATAATATATATATATATATACTATATATATATATATATATAATACCGTATATATATATTATATATCAGTATATAGTGCCAAAGCTTCAAACTGAGCATATGTTTTATCGTGGCTACGACCGCCTTGAGTAGGCAATTCTTTTAAAATGCAAATAATGCTAAGCAATTGCCGAAGCAATTCAGATCATCTATATAATAATATAATATATAATATATAATATATATATATATATATATATATATATATAATATATATTATATATATAATTATAATATATATTACGTATATATATGTTTAAGATTTTCATTATAATTATATTGAAATTGTATTCTTATTATATTATGGTTATGATATTGATGATTATTAGTAGTAGTGATAGAGTAGTATAGTAGTAGTAGTAGTATAAACTTTAAACTTTTAAAGTCTATAGTAGGATTGAAATTTTATCTAAAGACCTTGAGGTATTATCAAAAAAAGTTTTAAATAACTTAAAAAAAATAAATTAATTAACTACAATGAGATATTATAGCATGAATTATTATAAAAGAAATTCTTCTTCTGAGAGCAATGAATCTAAAAGGACGCAATAACACAACATCACACAATGAAACTCAGAAAATGAACTGAGAGAAAATGTGACGAAATAGTATACTGAATTGGTACTTTTTTATTCTGAGTAAAAGTACAATAATTATTACATATTTTAATAAAACTTTGTAAATATATTCGAGGTTCAATAAGTAAATTTATAAAAATTGGAACCTTTTTTTTTTTTAGAAAAGTTACAACAATTTTGTTTATTTGAATAAAAATTTTAACTAGCAAAAATAATAACAATAATATATAATATATTATTATAATAATATATATATATAATATATATATATATATATATTATTATATATATGTATAATATATTATTATATAAAATATATATATATATTGCAAATTATATATTAATATATATAGATTATAAAATATATATATATATATATATATATATATTATAAATATATATATATATCATATATATATATATAGTATATATATATATATACTATATTATACATTATATATATTATATATATTATATATATATATATATAATTATATATAATATATATATATGAATATATATATAAATAGATATATATATATATATATATATACTATATATATATATATATATAAAAAATTAGTTACAGACAATGCCTTAATTACCAATTAAGCTCTGTACAAGAAAATTAACATGAATTGAAAAAAAAAAAAAAGAAACATTCTGTAAAGTCGGAGAGAAAATGAAAGGGGAATGTACACGTACACACACACAGAAAAACGCACAGACAGACAAACCAACAAATGCTAGAACTAATAGCTGTAATCTATGCGAAATTTTTATTTACTTTTTATTACGTTTTTTTTTTTTTTTTTAATTTTCTTTTGTAATATTTTCTAGTTCCAGCCGAGAAAAGATAATTAAGAATGGGAGCGAAAAAAAATTTTTTTTTTTAGTCGAAAGCGAATATTTTTTAGGCGGCGAAAAAATTAATTTTTTTCTGGCAACTTTTTTATATTGCATATAATATATTTATAAATATATGTTTATATATATAAGAGCAAGTATGTCATATTTTAATTAAAAATTAATTAAAAAAGTAATTTACTTTCATTATATATTATTATTATTATTATTATTATTATTATTATTATTATTTATTATTATATTATTAAATAGTAGCAGCATTTTTGTCGATTGTCAAGTTATTACTATTTAATGACTATTTATGATTAATGATTAAATATTAGCTATCAATAGTTTTTTATTCTATTACTTATGTATTATATATATATATCTTTAAAGAACTGATATTTTTAAAGTTATATATTCTTACTCTTAGTCCATCTTTGGTGATTTTAAATTTATGTTGCGATTCTTTATTATTATTATATATTTATTTTATTAAATTTATTAAGGAAATAGGGACTAGTCTTATATATATATATATTATATATTATATTATATATATATATATATAACTTAATATTAGTAATTTATATATATATATAATATATATTATATATATATATATATATTATATATATTATTATTATAATTAAATATCTATTTATATTTTAATATATGAATTCATTTTGATAATTTAAGCTTACCTAAAAAAGCGAAAAATCATACTAAAAAGCCTCTAAGTGATTATTCAAGCCTATTCTTCAAAGAGTATTTTTATTAACTTAATAAATTGGTTCATGTTTAATTTTGATTTTACACAGTGAATTAACCACAAATGATATTATTTTTTTTTTTCAAATCATCAATCTGATTATTATTATTCATTATTATTTTAGTATTATATTTTGATTATTATAATTATGTTATCTATTATTATTTATATTATTATATTATTATTATTATTTTAATTAATTAATCAAAATAAAAATTAACAAATTTTAATAATTCAACTAATACTTCACTACTTACTACTACTACTTACTACTACCTAAATTGAATAATAATAATGATATGAATATATTGATAAATAATCTGAAACAAATTTTGAAAGGGAGTAATTATGAATATTCCTTCAAGTTCTGAATTCATATGATAAAATATAAATGGCGTCAAATCAAAAATCTCTTTATTTTGAACTATTTTTCATTTTGAAATTTATTAATTAATAAATTAAGGAGTATAATTATATATTTTATTAATTATGATAAGCCATATATTAGTAGTATAGTATAGTATAGTATATATTATATATAATAGATATATATATATATAGTAATTATAATATATATTATATACTATAATATAATATATGTTATATATATATAAAGTATATATATAAAATAGTAGATTATATATCTAGTATTTAATTGTACTAAGTAGCTGAGTATAGTATATAGTAATTATAGTATATATTCAAACGGCGACTCCAGTAAACTTTTTACTACTCGGAATCATCTCTGCTCTCTTCGCTCTCTCGTCTTCTCTCCTATATGATATTATATATATTTATGTATGTATAGTATGATACCTTAGATATTATATATAATATAAATATATAATATTATAGTTAGTATGTATAGTGTATTCTAATTATATAAGTATATAGTAGTACAGTAATATTAGGATGTATATACTTATATGTATAATTAATATAGTATAAACTTAATAACATAGATACTAAAACAAAAAAAATGTATTTGCTAATTTACCTTTCTTTAATTATAAAATTATATTCTAGAGTCGGTAACTGGTATGTGTTTTTCCCTCTGCTATCAGAAGCCCGATCCGTTCACTTTTATAATAATTGAAAGATACAATAGCATTATTCTTTAAATTTTTTTAATAAATAATTTTATACTAATTTCTTAATGTTTTATTTGTTTTAATAAATTAATTTTTAAATAATTATTGTATTTATGTGTCATTCTCTTTTTTTATATAAAATAATTACCTTTAGATTAATTTTAATTATAGTAACATATATTTGAAGATTTACTCCTACTTATTTCTGTTAATTTGTTTTATTTATTATTATAATTTTAATCTATTATCCTTATATACTTATGAATGTATTATGGTAGCATATATAAAATATACTATAATAAGTATTTAATTACTAAAATATTTATATATATAATCTCATTATACTATGATATATATAGAGAGCGATAGGAGGGATAAAGCAGAGAAAGACATAGAGAGATGAAAGAGAGTAGGATTTTATTTTTTTTGTTATTTTTATTTTGATTTTGTGTATCAGGTTTATTTTTTTTCGTATTCTATTTTGCATATTTTTCGTTTTTTTTTTTTTTTGCTATTTTTCTTTTTTTTTTTTTTATTTTATTTTTTTTCCTTTAAATTAGGGATTGGGTGTAATGGGTTTGGTTGCTGCGGACATGTGGTTTTGTCATTATGTAGCTGCTCTGAATATTGACGTCAACATGCTCTTACCTCCGTCTTTAACACGAATTTTCTTTTGCAAAAATGAAAACGATTTCTTACGCTTTATATTTATTTACAAACAATTGGAATCACCTGTTGTGATGGAGGCCGTCGATTTGAAACAAATACAGAAAAATAATAAAAATAATGAATTAATAACAAACAGATATTCAACTATTGGATGCGAGTTATCGCCTTGGAAAGTTAAATTAGATTTAAAGGCCGTATTCTATATTGAGTGAAACATTTTATTTCGAATTCAAAACATCCTACACCCACTGCGTGCCATTTTTTTCGTTTACATATTTTTTCATAAGTGTGTTAAAATTCGAGCAAGGGCACGGAAATAGCAACCTTTCTAGAATAACGAAATTCCTTACGTTTGCTAAGCATCTATATGATTTTGCGCGTAAGTTTAACAGAAAAACTTAATGAAAAACATCAACCGGAAACATGGTAAAGCACAAACCAAAAACGAAAACAGTTTTAGCAGTTAGATAGACTTGCTAGATAGTGATAGATGTATATAGATAAAATAATTGATATATAAATAGATATAGATAAATAGATATATAAAAGAAAAATAAGAAATATAATAGATATAAAGCATTGATATGATTGTGTAGATATATGATAGGAAACAATATATAGATATTATATGATAGATATTTGCCACAGAAAATCTCTC
>JABUQX010055383.1:0-12500 GCA_015478945.1 Trachelipus rathkii
AAGTATTTTCATCACTCAACAAAATGTTCATTTTATTTTTATAATCCTCATAATTTACAATGACAACTCCGGCTCCTTTATCTGCTTTGCGAATAATAATTTATTTTTGTTTCTTTTTAATGAGAAGATAGCATTTGTAAATCTTCTTGGGAAGGAGGAACAAGAATTGGTAAGTTTTTTAACAATAAGTGGTAATAAATTCTTGTGAGAACTAAAAGAAGATAATATTTTATGTTGACTAAAAGGTGAAGTGTCCACTGAAAAACCAAGTCCAAAACCAAGCATCTGAGTTTCAAAAACACTCAATTGATAATCAGAGAGATTGGTAATAATTGAGTCATTGGTAAACTTTGTCGAAGGTGAATCCAAACATTATTGAAACAATTTCTGTTGTAAATGGCTTTCATAGTTAAAATTAGACCTTCTTAGATTTTGATTTATTAAAAAAATTCCTCTAGTGTAGACATCATTTGGTAAACTTACACGAAGTAAATTATAGTGAAATCTGCAAATTGAGGAAAGATGATTACATTCTTTCTTGATGGTGATATGCGATTCTTAATTAATATGGAATATAATTTTGGAAAGGGTTCAGAGTTAAAATTAACATATCCTTTAATATTAAAAGACTTTGGTATAACTTTTTATTTTAAACAGTCTTGTAAAAAAGCAACTGACAATTTTCTCCGGGTCGCCATCTGTTTCTTCCTTTTATATAAGTTAAAATGAAGCTTACTAAAAGGAAAAAGGTTAAAAATATTGAGAAGGGATAAATTACAAGGCATCGTGGTTTGTAATATGCAAAAATCTTTAGAGGGAGTTTTAAAACAGCTCAAACTTTTAAAATTGTAAAGAAAAAATTTAAAACCACTTAAAAACCAAACCAGGAAAGCAGAAATATTAAAAATTAAACAGTAGTTTACGTTCGAGTACTAGTACAACGTTCTCCTTCAGAACTTAAATGGAAAAACAAAATTAATTTTGACAAAATAAATAATAAAAATTAAAATATTGAAATATAAAAAAATGGAAAGCAAATTAACAGAATGGCAACTTAAAAATTATTCACATATATATTGATGATAAATATTTAATTTTTTCAGATATGAAATTTCTTGTCTATTAGGTCAAAGTTAAAGAATCCTTCCGAAATATTAAAATTAGATTTAGTTGAAAATGGGGAAAAAGATTTCTAATAATTGATTTAGATTTTTATCCTTTGGAATTAAAAACAAAAAAGTTGCACCTTCCCGATTAATGATGTGCTCATCTGTGAAAGATGTTCTAAATATAATTTTTTCATTCTTCTTCTAAAACCTCACCCCTATGTTTCTAATCGGACTTTCAGGGTCTTTAAACGTTTCGCCGAAATATGAATTATTTGACAAAATCCCACAAAGGAATTTTGTAAACGCCCCAGTCTTTTCAAATTTATGATATTTATTATTTATCCAAATTTGTGATAAGGTATCCAGAAAACTGAATACTATAGTGATATCAAATAGGTGCTTTAAACATAAATTTAATGTCAAGTAGTTGAGTTGAGAATGGGATGACTTTAACGTTGTCATTTAGAAAGGAATTTGTTCTCTTAATCTCAAATAGCTAGAATAAGCCTGTTTGTACTTCTTATGAATTAAAATTTTTGAATAGGCTAAGTTTCTAAATGTACGAAAGATAAAATCAACTTCTTGTTTCAAATATGAAGGATTACAATAATTGAACGATCTCAAAAACATGTTAAAAATAACATTATTTTTAATGCGAAGAGGATGAGAAGAAAAATCATGGAGCAATTAATTAGTATATGTTGGCTTGCGATACACTTTAAAAGATAAAAAAGTTCCTGTTTGCATAATTAGAATGTCCAAAAAAGGAATGCATCCATCAACTTGTGTTTCGTAAGTAAATTTGATAGAAGGGGTTAAAATTATTAATTTGAAGAATGAAATCATTAATGGAAAAGGATGTAGGAACAACAGTAATGACATCGTCAAACATATCCTTCAATAAACACTTGAGAAAAGAGAGGGGCCTGTGGAAGGAGTCTGGATTCAAATAATTCCATATAAATATTGGCCATGATCGGACTTAGACTACTGCCCATACTTGCAACAAATATTTGTCGATAAAAGTTATTGTTATAGGTAAAAACATTTTGAGACATACAAATACGTAGACAATTAATAAAATTGGGAATGGGTATAGGAATCATGTTAGGTAACAAAAATTCTGATAAAAATTCCAAAAGATGGGAAATTGGAACATTTGTAAACAAACTAGTAACATCAAAACTAGTTAAGCAATGATTAAAGGGAATAAATCTTCCTATTTTATCAATAAAGTCCATGGCATTTTTTATATGAGTGGATGAGACAGTGCCTATAAAGGGAGAAAGAAAGGAGGCTAACCACTTATTTAACTTGGAAAAAACATCATTTCTGGCCAATATAATGGGTCTAAGTGGGACACCATCCTTGTGCAGTTTAGGAATACTATACACATATGGTAATGATGGATTGGTGACTGATATTTTTTAAAGATGTCATTTGGAATTAGGGGTTGAACATACCTATTAAATGAATATAATTGCGAGTTAGAATGGTCTGAATACGTTTTTCGTAAGTATTTTCATCACTCAACAAAATGTTCATTTTATTTTTATAATCCTCAAAATTTACAATGACAACTCCGGCTCCTTTATCTGCTTTGCAAATAATAATATTTTTGTTTCTTTTTAATGAGAAGATAGCATTTGTAAATCATCTTGGAAAGGAGGAACAAAAATTGGTAAGTTTTTTAACAATAAGGGGTAATAAATTCTTGTAAGAACTAAAAGAAGATAATATTTTAAGTTGACTAATAGGTGAAGTGTCCACTGAAAAACCAAGTCCAAAACCAAGCAGCTGAGTTTCAAAAACACTCAATTGATAATCAGAGAGATTGGTAATAATTGAGTCATTGGTAAACTTTGTGCAAGGTGAATCAAAACATAATTGAAACAATTTCTGTTGTAAATGTCTTTCATAGTTAAAATTAAAACTTCTTAGATTTTGATTTATTAAAAAAATTCCTCTAGTGAAGACATCATTTGGTAAACTTACACGAAGTAAATTATAGTGAAATCTGCAAATTGAGAAAAGATGATTACATTCTTTCTTGATGGTGATGTGTGATTCTTAATTAATATGAAATATAATTTTGGAAAGGGCTCAGAGTTAAAATTAACATATCCTTTAATATTAAAAGACTTTGGTATAACTTTTTCTTTTAAACAGTCTTGTAAAAAAGCAACTGACAATTTTCTCCTGATCGCCATCTGTTTCTTCCTTTCATATAAGTTAAAATGAAGCTTACTAAAAGGAAAAAGGTTAAAAATATTGAGAAGGGATAAATTACAAGGCATCGTGGTTTGTAATATGCAAAAATCATTAGAGAGTTTTAAAACAGCTCAAAATGTAAAGAAACAGGTTTTAAACAAAACCACTTAAGACTAAACAGGGAAATCAAAATATTAAAAATTAAAACAGTAGTCTACGGTTTCGAGACTAGTACAAACGTCCTCTCTCGAAGAAACTTAATGGAAATAAAATTATTTTGACAAAATAATAATAAAAATAAAATATGAAATATAAAAAAATGAAAGCCAAATTAACAGATGGCAACATAAAATTACTTTACAATAATATTACTTGATGGTAAATATTTAATTTTTTTCAGATATGAAAATTTCTTGTTATTAGGTCAAAATTAAAGAATCCTTCGGAAATATTAAAATAGATTTAGTTGAAATGGAAAAAGATTCTAATAATTGATTAAAGATTCTAATAATTGATTTAGATTTTTATCCTTTGAATTAAACAAAAAAGTTGCACATTCCCAATTAATGATGTGCTCATTCTGTGAAAGATGTCTATAGTTGACACTTACCCCTTCTCGTCTTTCTAACTCGTCGCTAGCTATTCCTGTGCTAACTTTATCGGACTTGTGAGCCGGTCTTTAACGTTCTACGCCAGTGTCGGGTTAGTCCGCAATATATGAATTAATGTACACAAAATCCACGGAACAGGATTGCTTTGTGAACACTCGCCCCCAGTCCTTTTCAAATTAGTGGTATTACTTTTGTATTTATCAAAATTTGTGGATATGTAGCGGTATCCGGAATAACTGAAATACTCATTAGTGATATTCAAATAGCTTGCTTAAACATAAATTTAATGTCAAGTGTTGAGGTGACAATGGGATGACCTTTAACAGTGTTATGCATACTTCAGTTTGAAAGCAATTTTGTCTCTCTTACATGCCCAGTTCTAAACAATTAAACCAATATACATGCTTAGTTTGTACTCTTCTATGAATTTAAAATTTAAATTAGCCTATATCCGAGTGTATCAATGTGGTTCTTAAAATATAGATTTAATATTTGCCTCAGTAGTTGAGGCCTGACATTATGGGGATATGACTTTTAACTTGTTATCTAACACTTAGAAAAGAATTTGCTCTCTCTAATCCCAAATAGCTAGAATAATCCTTCGTTTGTTAACATCTTATGAAGTTAAAATTTTTGATATAGGCTAAGAGTTTCTAAAATTGTAACGACAAGAAAAATCACCATGTCTGTCTCAAAGAAGGGTAGTTGGATGGAGTTCTATAATGAATCCTGACGTACTCTAAATAACGTTAAAGAAATAGCAGATTTATTTTTAATTTGCGAAGAGGAAATCGAGTAAGAAAAATTAATTGGGGAAGCAATTTGATTAGGGGATGTGCCCTGTTCTGTTCGATATCACTTTAAAAGGTAAAAAAGTTTCCATGTTCTTGCATAATTAAGAGATGTCAAGAAAAGGAATTGCATCCATCAACTTGGTTTCGTCCAGTAAATTTGATAGAAGGGTGTTAAATTATTATATTTGGATAGAGGAAATCATTAAGTGGAGAGAAGATATTGGTAGGGACACACTATGTACATGACATCGTCAACATATCCTTTTCCATCGATACAACTTGAGAAAAGAGATGAGAGTTAAAGGCCTGTAAAGGAGTCTGGTTCAATAATTCCATTTAAATATTGGCCATGATCGGACTTAGACTACTGCCCATACTTGTACTAAATATTTGTCGATAAAAGTTTTGTTAAAGGTAAAACATTTTGAGACATACAAATACGGAGACAATTAATAAAATTGGGAATGGGTATAGGAATCATGTTAGGTAACAAAAATTCTGATAAAAATTCCAAAAGATGGGGAATTGGAACATTTGTAAACAAACTAGTAACATTAAAACTAGTTAAGCAATGATTAAAGGGAATAAATCTTCCTATTTTATCAATAAAGTCCATAGCATTTTTTATTTTAGTGGATGAGATAGTGCCTATCAAGGGAGAAAGAGAGGTAGCTAGCCACTTATTTAACTTGGAAAAAAGATCATTTCTGGCCGATATAATAGGTCTAAGTGGGACACCATCCTTGTGCAGTTTAGGAATACCATACATTTATGGTAATGATGGATTGGTGACTGATATTTTTTTAAAGATGTCATTTGGAATCAAGGGTTTAACATACCTATTAAATGAATATAATTGCGATTTAGATTGGTCTGAGTTAAGTTTTTCGTAAGCATTTTCATCAATCAACAAAATGTTAATTTTATTTTTATAATCCTCAAAATGTACAATGACAACTCCGGTTCCTTTATCTGCTTTGCGAATAATAATACTTTTGTTTCTTTTTAATGAGAAGATAGCATTTGTAAATCTTTTTGGAAAGGAGGAACAAGAATTGGTAAGTTTTTTAACAATAAGGGGTAATAAATTCTAATTCACATACTAATCAATTGCTCCATTATTTTTCTTCTCATCCTCTTCACATTAAAAATAATGTCATTTTTAACATGTTTTTGAGATCGTTCCATTATTGTGATCCTCCATATTTGAAACAAGAAGTTGATTTTATCTTTCGTACATTTAGAAACTTAGCCTATCCAAAATTTTAAATTCATAAGAAGTACAAACAGGCTTATTCTAGCTATTTGGGATTAAGAGAACAAATTCCTTTTCTAAATGAAAACGTTAAAGTCATCCCATTCTCACCTCAAATACTTGATCATTAAATTTATGTTTAGCACCTATTTGACCATCAATATAAGATATATTACAGTTTTTCGGAACCTTATCCAAATTTTGATAAATAATAATACCTAACTAAAGATTTGAAAAGACTCGGGGCGTTTACAAAATCACTTGTGGATTTTGAATAATATGCCATGTTTCCGGGGCTGAAACGTTAGACCCTGGAAAGTCCGATTAGAACAACCATAGGGGTGAAGGTAGAAAGAGGACCAATGCACTAAAATGCCGTTTTTTAGACATCTGTCTTTCACAGGTATATGAGCACATCATGGGTAATATTGCGATTTGTGCAACTTTTTTGTTTTTAATTCTAAGTTACACAGATAAAAATCTAAATCATTTATTAGAATCTTTTTTCATTTCAACTAAATCTATTTTTAATATTTCCGAAGGATTCTTTAATTTTGACCTAATAACAAGAATTTTCATATCTGAAAAAATTAATATTTAACATCAAATAATGTTTATTGTCGGAAGTAGATTTTATGATTGGCCATCTTGTATTATTTTGCTTTCTCCCATGTTTTTATATTTTCATATTTTAATTTTATTATTTATTTTTGTCAAAATTAAAATTTTTTATTTTTCCATTTAAGTTCTGAGGAGGAGACGTTGTACTAGTCTCGAAACGTAAACTACTATTTAATTTTTAATATTTTGATTTCCCTGTTGAATTCTTAAGTGGTTTTAAATTGTTTCTTCATATATATATATATATATATATATATATAATATATATATATATATATATATATATATATTATATATATTAGATATATATATATATTATATACTATTATATTATATTATATAGGTATTATATATATATATATATATACCGATAAAATTATACCTGTTGTTGAGTGATGCTGTGGTGAGTTGTCTACAAAGGTCTTTTTAAAAAACTACCAGACGATTAAATTAATAAATATGAACTTTATTTAAGATGTATTAGATATATTAATTAATAACTGTATAAATGGAAGGTTCTGCTAACTTTTTAAACTAGTAACTTAATGTTTCTTACATCGCGTGACCGTTCACTCGATTCGGGGGAGGGAAAATTGAAAACTAAAATTTTAGGATAGAAATATCGCAGAAATAAGCTTAAAAAGATTGATAAATTCGGATTTAAAGATACGAATTAAATAATATAAATTTTTTCGTGTGACGCTGCTTGAAATTTTTTTAATATTAAGAATCTATAACCACGGTAAAATGCTACAACCTGGAACCATACGCTGTAACGCACTTATTTGTATGCTTTATTACGATTTTGTTGCGATAGCAAAGAGCAGAACTGGAAATTTAAATTGTCTCTCATTAAAATTTTTATTTTTTTTAAGTCAATTAAATACCAATAGTATGCAGGAAACGAACTAACTTTTTTTAATTATATTAATTTTTAGGTATTTTGTCCATATTTCTGCCAAATTTGTTTTTTTTTAATTAAACTTCGTGTCTTCCAAAGTTTTAAAGGTTGGCATCTCTATCAGAGTAAAATAAAGCCCCGCCCCCAAAAAGGTACTGCCAATATAAATTGTTTCTATTTAAAGTACTTTTTTTAAGTTAATTTAATACCAATAATATGCAGGAAACGAGCTAACTTTTTTTATTTTATTAATTTATAAGTGTTTTAATTCATATTTCTGTCAAATCTGGTTTTTTTTTTAATTAAACTCTGTGCCTTTAAAACTTTTCGAGGGTTGGCATCTCAACTAAGAATCACAATAAAGCCCCGCAACCAAATACTATCGCACCAATTTAGGAGGGGACTGCGCGTTCGGGCTGTACTAACGAAATTACATTTCTTTCAATGGTGAAAAAAGAGAATTATTTGCTTAAAGAGAGAACTATTCAAATCTAATACTATTCCCGTTTATTTTCGTTTCGAATATATGAAAAAGATTTAAAGTTGAGAAACATGGTGGGCTGGAGGAGTCTTGTTTAAAAAAGCCAAATAAGCTCGCTAGGGATTTATTGCAGAAACTTCGATAATAAAAATCCTAATTAAATACCCTAATACTTTCTCTCTCTTTAAACATTAGTTTAGACCTCCAATCTGGATACGCAAGTGCAAGTTTGCGTCCATACCTCAAAAAAAGATATAGAGAGAGAATTGAAGGGAGAATTGTCCCCAAAGAAGGGCCAACTATAATATTAATCCCTGAATCGAGAGGTAAATCATCGAGCAACGACTACGTGAATTAGATATCCATCCTTTAGAGACAAGAAGATTGAGAGGAAAAATTAATAGAAGTTTTCAAAAAACTAAAATAAAATTTGACTATCGATTGCCCAGCAATTCTCAGATATAATTTTAACTGATGTAACACGAAGTAATGGGCATAAAACTCTGTCATAAACGATTTCAAACAAATATAGCAAAGAATTTCTTCACTTAACGATGTAATCGAGAGGTGGAATAGTCTTTCTTTATGAATATGTGAACAGCGATAACATCGATTCATTCAAGATAAAGTTAGATAAACACTTTAAGGATATTGGTCTGTTGAACGTCAATTCAACTCGATTTTACTTTATTCAAGTACAAGAATTAGTAGTATCCTGAATATGGTAAAATCAAAACTTAAAAAAATTTGAGGATGCATTTTAGAAAATGTTATAAGTACAACGGAGGCGTCAAGAAGCAATAACGGCCTTGTAGTAGCTTTTGATGTGTCATGGAGGCCTTTGTAAAAGTATCCGTTCTAGATAGTGATATCATCGATCCGCACTTAACCTGAATTAATTTAAATAGCTTTGATGTTTACCGCATCAACATCTGTTTTTGTTTTAAACAAAGAAAAATTAAACCCTTGGTGTGTGGAGGTTTTAAGAAAACTGTAGGGAAGTAAGCTGCCGCCTTTTGATATTTTATCGGCAATAAAACATTATCTGTTTAAGACTGTGAATCTATTCGATCAAGCTGAATGGCTTAGTTGAATGCTTTGTGTTTTCCGCGATCATAACATATCTGTTCTAGAGACGTGACTCTACATCGAGTCAGCAACTGAAATAACTGTAAGTAAATAGGTTGATTGTCTCACTCCGCATATGGAAACATTATCTGTCCTCAAGACGGTGATCTAATCGATCACAACACAATAAATAAACAATAATAACTTAACATACTATGGATGTTTGTTTGCTTAGAAGTCAGATCTGCTCTAAGTGAGGCAGACTCATATGTTACATAAAAATAGGTAAAATAATATACTTTTTCAAAAAATACATACCAGATTTGTTTTTAAACAGTAGACACATCCAACCAAAATTAAATAAACAAATACTAATCTAAACTAGACAAGCAAGTCTGTGTTCTGCTAGTTCTAGTCGTTATTATTATTATTATTATTATTATATATTAATTATTATTATTATGTATTATTATAATATTATTAATTACTTATTATTATTATTTATTATTATTATTATATTAATTATTATTATCGTATTATGTATGATTTATTATAATTATTTTTATATTTATTATTATTATTATTTATTATATATTATTAATTATTCTATTATTATTAATTATTTATTTCCATTATTAATTATTATTATTATTATATTATTATTATTAATTATTATTATTAATTATTTATTATTTATTGATTTAATTATTATTTATTATTTTTTAATTAATTATTATCAATATTATTATTTTAAATATAATTATTATTATTTATTATTATATTAATTTTATTATATTATTATTAGTTAGACTTAAGGAATCTAAAATTTTGATCCTCTTAAATAATTTCGGGGGGTTGAACCCCCCTTGACCCCCCTGTCTACAGCCTTATATATACCTATATATATAATATATATATATATAATAATATATATATAATATATATGAGTATATATATATATATATAGGTTATAAGTAGTACCTATTATACCTCATATACGTATATAATCTATATAATAATATATCCTAGGGATATATACATATACCTATATAATATTATATATATAATTTATTATATATAAAATATATATATACGAAGGAGAGAGAGAGAGAGAGGGAGAGCAGAAGAGGAGAGCAAGAGATGTATGCCGAGAATTTCAACGATTTATCAGTATGTGTTCATATTAATTCCATACGTCAGTAGTAGGGGGTCGTATCCTCTGGAACCGTGATTGGTCATTTTTGACCACAGCGTCCAGGAACCTACCTGAGCGCTTGTGGTGGTTTGAGGCCGCAATCTTTTTTACCGGGCTTGCCCTTTGAACCTTTTTGTGGGCCTTTACCTTTTTGGGCTTGACCTTTTTTGAGCCCAAATTTTTTACCTGACCTTGACCTTTTTGGGCCTTTACTTTTTTGGGCCTTTACCTTTTTTTCGACCAACCCTTCCGTCTTCCATGGGTCATTTTTGGCCCACGGTATTTTTTGGCAACCCTAATTTTTTGGCAACCCTAATTTTTTGGCAACCCTAATTTTTTGGCAACCCTTAATATTTTAGCACCCTTTCGAAGAAAGGGCGCCAAACGGTTGCGTCAGCAACCGTTGTACGTATTACCCCCCTATTTTACGCCCCCTAATTTTTTCGACCGTGGGCAATTTTTGCCCACGGTAATTTTTGATCCTCCTTTAGGGGCTTAGCCCTTTTTTGATGTCGTTACCTTGTTTGACCATGATATTTCGACCAACCCTTTGGTCTTCCATGGGTCAATTTTAGCCCACCCTACCATTTTCGACCAAACCCTTTGGTCTTCCATTTGTCAATTTTTGGCGCCACGCTAATTTTTCCCCACTCGTGGCCCCACCGTCACATATTTCGTTCCTAACTTGTACGCATGTATGGAACGGCTAACCTAACTTGAACACCTACACACGTGCGCGTGCAGCACACACACACACACACACACACACACACACAACACATCACACACACACACACACACACACACACACTTACACTTATACACACATTCACTATGACACTTACATTTACCCATATACACTTACATTTACACTTATTCACACGTACAAACACACGACCAACCCTTTGGTCTTCCATGGGTCAAATTTGACCCACGGTAATTTTTGGGCTTCCTTTAAGGGCTTAGCCCTATTTTTTGACGTCTTTACCTTGTTTGACCATGATATTTCGTCGCTTTAACCTTGCCATATACCATGGGTCAATTTTGACCCACGCTAAATTGATGGCTTTGAATGGTGGCCCATCACCGTAAGAAATCACCGTAAGGAGTGTCTATGAGTGTTCTATTAGTGTTCTATGAGTATCAGATGAGTGCCAGGTGAGTGCCAGGTGAGTGCCAATGAGTGCCAATGAGTGCCAAGTGAGTGCCACATAGTGCCAAGTGAGTGCCACATAGTGCCAACTGAGTGCCACTTTTTTCAAGCCTTTTCTAGCCTCCCCTGAGCCTAGAATAGCCCTAATATTGGTGTCTACCCCTAGGTAATAAGGTATGAGGATTCGAATGGTGTATATTACAAGCTGCTAGAATGCTTCCTACTACGAGTTAGTATTTTTATAACACTTATAACCAGCATGACAGAATATAATATCTAAAGGTTACATAAGTGAAGACAGTGATCGCAAACGTTTCCGAGTCCGCGTCCGCAGGTCAACCCATCCGCGAAACCGCCGCCGCGTGCGTCCGCAGACGCAAAATTCCCGCGTGAACGAAAAATATGATGTCAATGTATAACTATTCAAAGACATTTTCGTTTCAAATATTACTAGAAGTCATTCTTTTTACTACAATTGTAACGAAATTTTATTAAAAACATATACTTTACATACCTTAAAGCAGTAAAGCAGTAAAACAATAGAGGTGTTATTACCTAACACCTAGGGGATTAGTATGCCTTTGTTTTACTGCTTTACTGCTTTAACTCACTGCTTACTGCTTTAACTTTCTGCTTTACTGCTTTAACTTTCTGCTTTACTGCTTTAACTTTCTGCTTTACTGCTTTAACTTTCTGCTTTACTGCTTTAACTTTCTGCTTTACTGCTTTAACTCACATCCATTACATACCTTAAAGCAGTAAAGCAGTAAAACAATAGAGGTGTTACTCACCTAGGGGGATTAGTAATGCTTTTGTTTTTTAACTGCTTTACTGCTTTAACTCACTGCTTTACTGCTTTAACTCTCTGCTTTACTGCTTTAACTTTCTGCTTTACTGTTTTAACTCATGTTTTACTGCTTTAACTTTCCGCTACTGTTTAAACTTTCTGCTTTACTGCTTTATTATCTTTCTGCTTTACTGCTTTAACTCATTTGTTTTACTGTGTAACTCTTTAGAAATATATTCTGTCATGCTATAAGTGTTATAAAAATACTAACTCGTAGTAGGAAGCATTCTAGCAGCTTGTAATATACACCATTC
>JABUQX010055383.1:17500-19766 GCA_015478945.1 Trachelipus rathkii
TTTGGTTTGCTAGTAGGTAAATCAGATGTTTTTTTCACAAAAATCATGTTTAGTGAATAATGTAGGTAATCAGTATTATTATTTTTAAATGTTTATATTTTATAATGTATTGTATATGGTAGGTAGTTCCAAAATCTAGGTACTTACTTATCAATAACACTTTGCATTTTATCTCTTGTTATTAAGCCAAAGTCTACTAAATACGAAGAAAGCGAATTGCTGCACTTTCAGCCTATCACTTATTGATTCCTGAAGAAAAAGATTTCATTAGATATATACTTTGAAAATGGTTACTGATCAGCTACAACAATCATGTAGATTTAATTTAGATATTATTTGATATCATAATTTGCATTTACCTGTCACAAGCTTCGGGTAATGTTCGAAGTTCCCTTCTGTTTTGTTGATCACTTAGACCATCTGCAATATAATCAGGATCAGAATCATTGCTTGAAGATGTTGCAAGCATCTCAACATAGGACTGCTGAATATTTTCCTCAAATGCTGATTCTGAAATGGGGCTTTCTTGATCAGTTTCTGGATAAAGTTGATAAGAACAACTTGGTTTTGACTCTAAGTAATCAGTTTTTTTGATTTCTTTGCACTTTCAATTTCTTGGATGTTTCTTTTCTTAAATTTAATTTCAAAAGTGTTAAAGAAACTGGTTTTGAAGTACAGTAGCCCCTTCTGACAGTTTTTTGGTCTTGTATAGTTTAGTCTCCATTAAATTCAGTTTTCTGCGAAGATCTTATTAAAAATTAGAAAATTTGCAATTTAATTTAAGCTTCAAAAATTTCATTCTTTTATAAGACATGACTTTAAAAACCTTTCCTAAAGACAGCAATAATAATTTTGATTACTTTATTATTATTTGATACTTAAAAATGTATTATACCAATATCTATAAGTTATAAAATTAAAATAGGTAGGTGGTTTCCATTTAACATACTCAGTTACTCACCTCATAAAACTTATGATCATCTGTAATTTTTAGCAAATTTTTTCTTTCTGCAGCTGCTAGAATTTTATGGTCTTTTTGAAATATGTCAAATAATTTGTTTGAATCTTCTATAAAGTATGAAGCGTTCAATTTAAATTTAGGACCTTGTTTTTTCTTATCATAATTCAGAAGTCTTGAAAACTCTTTTAGGTGATTATTTAATCTCATTTGAATAGCATTTGCAGATATGGAGTAAACATTATACTTTATCCATAAATTATAAAGCTCTTCACTAACTTCTCTTTGAACATTTTCTGTTCTACACTCTTTGAAAAAAGGCATCTTTCAAATACCTGCTTTAAGGTTGGCAGTCTTTCTGGTGGAAATTCTTTGGAAGGTTTATAGCATTCATTAATTAGAAATTTACTTACAGAATTTCTTGTACATATAATTTTATAATTAAATTTCAACTAATAATAACAAAAAGCTCTGAAAAAATAAGCAAACTGATATTAAAGTTGTCACATTTTGACATTATGCAATTTTTTTTAAACATTTTCACTAAAAATGGTTTTGTTTGAAATATAAGGAAAACTATTAGCTTTACAAGAAAAAATTATTCAATAACATTTGTTTAAAATTAAATTCTGCATTATTTATTATAAAGATCATGTTTTTAGCATGAATAGTAAAAAGGTTATGGACATTTTTGTACCATTAATCCGATAAAATACTAGATTTTTTAACCTTTTGAACTTAAGGTCATGTGGGACGAATATATATGACTACCACTGTTTTTTTTGTCATAAATGTGTTTTTTACATCAAAAGCCAGGTACTAGGACACCTGACCTTTTGTTTTAAAAATTTCAGCCCACCTTAATATATATATTTCATTTAATTTTATACTTCACATGGGCTTTAAATATTCATATTCATTAGCTTAGGGCGTAACGTCTAGCCTAACAAATACATTAGGTTAGGTATGCTCGAACTTAAGGTAAGTGGACGACTATAAATGACTACCACTGTTTTTTTTGTCATAAATGTGTTTTTACATAAAAAACCAGGTACTAGGACACCTGACTTTTTGTTTTAAAAATTTCAGCCCACCTTAATATATATATATTTCATTTATTTTATTTCATATATATATAAATATATCATAATTCATAGCTTAGGGCGTACGTCGGCCTAACAAAAATACAGTTAGGTTAGTATACTTGGGAGCCTAACAAAATTCGATTAGGTTATGTCCTAATGGGCTATACAAGATTCCATTAGGTATCCCATGGGGGCTATTAAGTCTAGGTTAGGATAAAGTTTT
>JABUQX010055384.1:0-14405 GCA_015478945.1 Trachelipus rathkii
AGATATTTTTTTTAGTAATTCGAGAATTTTTGTACCATTTTCTCTGTCTACCAATTGTCTTGATCGATTCATTTCTTTGTGCTGTTCACTAGTGGAATATACAGTTCTTGTTAATGCCTGCATAGCCAAGCTGAATTCACAAGTAGCAGGCATGGATTAAACGCATAAAGATGGCATACATTCAGACAGTCCATTGACTCTTTTTAGATCTTCGTTTGTTTTAATGGAACGAATTAAAACTTGTTCAATGACGAGATCACACCCCAAGCCTGACCAAGGTGTATCAGACCTGCGCACAACATGAAATGGTTTGCAAGTAAATGTAAGCAGATTTCAGTTAATTAGTGTGGCCTGCTACTGCAAGCACAATCAAACATTCTCGAACGAATGGCCTCTAGGTGGGACTACAAAGAGCCTGATATTCTGCTTGAACAAGCTGACGTGCTACACTTACCATGGACCGATACTCTGACCATAGTTCACTGATCAAAGAGATCTCTTTCAAAGTCTCTCTTTTTTTCTGTTAAAATTACGTTCAACGTTTGGAGAGATTCTAACCCTTCTACATCGGATGCAGTCTTCTTTTGCATCTGTAGGTCATCATATAGAAGGAGAGCATCTTCAGCTTAAAGTTTGTTCTTCTATTCACAAAATATGTCACTCAACAACATTGAGCTCAGGGCAGAGTCAACCAGCATATATGTCCACGAAAAGCTCTAGACATAGCTTTGCCAGTCAATATTGGTGCTTCACTTATTATTGATTCCGTCCTCAATAACTGTTTAAAGTCACATCTTCGATGAACACAGAAAGCTTATTATTCATCATAATAGTATTACTCAATTGCTCCTATATGAAATATTTTCATCCAAGTGGACGTATGATATTTATGAACCAAAATTACAAGCATATGACCAATAGTTACCTCAAATTCTGTACTTAGTATATCTCTACATGATTAATTTCCATATAATTAGAAAGTACTTTCTCAGAATAAGAAGTATTTGTATATATGATCAGTTATCCAGAATTATGGTGCCATAGATTTCTTGTGTTTTTGTAAATGACACGATATATCTCAATACATGTAAAATTATGTCAATAGTTATTCATTATTATTTGTGTCCCTCTGGACATCTTTATAAATATAATATAGAAGAAATTTGGCCACAACTTGATATGTAATCTCATAAGTCAGTTATCTTATTTAAAGTATACTCTCTCTTGTTTATGAACAATATCTCTTCCTTCATTAACTGTACCATGTTACAACGTAAGATATTTATCCAAAAAGAGCTGATGTTGTATTCACTCTGATAGTACGGTCTGGTGTATTAGAATTCTTTGTAAGTTATACAATCGTTCTCATGATGTTTTTCTTTACAGTTTCCGCAAATAGAGTAAATTCTGGATATATTCTCTCACAGTATCACCTTGCTCTGCAGTTTTAGTCTAATACGCTAATATATACTCATTTATGTCCATGGTGTCGTAATGGTGTTATTGTTTTTGAATTTTGACTTCACGCGATGCGCATGGATAGGCTCGCTCCATTTTAGTTATACAACCCAAACTTATATCATGACCCAAAAATAATTTCTATAATTTTCAAGTTACAATTTAATGATTAAATTAAAAACAAACCGAAGCTATTTCTGACTTTACTAAAATAGGAGAGAGAGAGAGAGAGAGAGAGAGAGTATGAGAGAGAGAGACTAGAGTGAATATAGAGTAATTGAATCAGGATGAATGAAGAGAGAGAGAGAGTTGTTTGCTATCGTGTTTCTAGTCCTGTTAGATGAATATTCTTTATTTTGTATTTTATCTAAAATTTAGTTTCTTTATATTTGCAATTCTTGTCTGTGTCACATGCAAATTAATTAACCACAAATATACATAATTTTAGTTTTATCGATAATAATTGAAATAGATATGGATACTAACTCAATTAACTAGTCACGTGAGACCGGAAAAAGCGCTGCTCGCGAATATAAACTCATCTTGGATAGATTTTTTCGATACCCATAAGGCTATTTGCTATATGTTCTATGCTCAGAACGCTCATATCTATTTCGAGAATTATTAATTTTTGCGGGGGATTTTAAATTGAAATTAATTGCATTTAAAAATAATTATATCTCATGGTCATTATAGTGATATTTGCATGATAAATTTTATCAAAGCATTATGTAGTCGGGGAGATATCAACATATCATTTAGTTTTAGAATTATTTTATTTAATACTGAATATGCCCATACAATATTTCACTTTTTCAAAAATAATGGTTTTTGAAAAAGTGAAATTATTAAATACTATAGATATTTTTTTCTATAACTTATAAAATTGAACATTTCTATTTCTATTTGAAATAGGTGGTATATGAATATAAGTTAAAAGCGGATAGTATCATTCCTTTATATTATATATACTTTGGACTAATTTTTATTATATTAATACACAAATTACAATATTTTTTTTATAATATATCTCACAAAATTCTTATATTTTTTCATGAAAATATTTTAGCTATTCCAAGAAAATATTGCTCAGAACAAATCAAGACTACAAATGTCAGTCAGATATAAGGTTATGCTACATGAACTTAAGGGATGCAGATAGGATGGTCTAGAAATTTTCTGTGCTCATTTGTTCATATTTTAACAATAAATATTAAAAAGTTATAGTGATTTTGAATAATACGAATACCTTATTATCCTAATAAGTTTTATTACTTTACGCTGATTTGCTCTAAGAATATGTCCTTATGTTATCATATTAGCCATAATTATTATATTGCAGGACGTCTGGAGATAGAAAAATTGTTCCTATTAGTCAAGGTGAAGTTGTAAAATTTTATATAATGTGACAGATACCGAAGATCTTTTGTGCTTCTGTAATGCGATTCAGTTGCCGGTTGACTAATATATCTGGTTAGACCATGAGGACTAATTCGCGCTCACCGCCGTAGATGGGTAGTTGATATCACTTCTCGAAATTATTTTTTTATCTTGAATATTCTACATAATTATAGAGCTTTCGTACTCAGAGGGACGTAGTGTCCGTAAAAGTGCATGTTTTCGTTTAAAGTATAAGACGAATTCGGAAAGTAGATATAAGTCTTGTGAATCATACTCTATATATTTGAAGGTGCGTAATTCATGACCCACGCAGGAGGGCACGTTTTCTCTCTTTCACCTAATCCTGTCTCAGTTGTGTGTTAATGACTCCACTGGTCATTGCGTTAGATTATATTTTAGTCAAATATCATCTATATAATAGATTGCCTAGAGCTGACACAGAAAATGATAACTCAGATGATCTTGAAGCCAGAGATGGAGATAATGTGGATATAAGTCTATAGTACTACCTCTATACTCAAATCGCTATTCACTCTAGAGAGTATATATGCGCCTAAGCATATAAATTTATAAGTGACTAATTTTAGCATAAAAGTTTAACCTTATAGCTCAAGGTAAGGTACTAAAGATAATAAAAACTTTACTATACGTAATAATAATATTTAGTAATAAATAAAGAACAGGAGGGTAGATATTGATGTGAAAGCTAGCAGGCCTTATGAAAGGAGGAAGTTATAGTATGAATGGATATATTAGACGTACATGGTGATATATTTATTTTTTTTATGGGGAAAGCGCTTATTTATATTCTTCGAGAATAATGTATAAGGAGGCTATCGCTACGCCGATTAATAATATCCTATTTTGTATTTATACTCCATAACGACGGTAGTCGACTCATTAATAATTAGTAATTTCTCGGTTCGCTGATCGATTAAAAAAAATTTAGTGAAGAGTCCGACCGGTGTATAGATCTCATATCAGACTCTATCAATAAAATTAAACTCGCGAAAAATAAATATAATGTGGTTTACTAAAAAAGAACAACCCTGATAACAGTCGCTTATCTGCTCAAAAAAAAACGAGTGTATAATTAGACATGTGGATGAATACTTTTTGTCACCTTCACTCGTGCTAGTTGTGTCTCTTAATACTCTCTTAAACGTATAATTTTAAATATCAACGTATGATTGATAATTTATAATATGTAAGCTGAAGTGAAAACTATATTAATTAGATGAGACTACATAAGAATTATTAATAACTTAAAACCATAATTATTTGAGTTAGAGAAATAAAACACTATTTTGTCTTCTCTCTGGCAACAGATTGTACGATAAGATAATTAAACGTAATAGATTGGTACACAGATGTATCTTCAACCTTTAATCCTAAGAAAATATCGAGAAATGAAACATCAACCTTAGATCCTCTCTCAGATAGGAGAACAAGCGAGAACAACAACAGGCGTGGTGCCATAAACGTTACCATCTCTTACAATGAAATATCGAAATAAAAAAGCGATGACCGTGATAGCCAATTGAATGCGACGTTGAAAATTTCGCACAAAAAAATTACGTGCAAGAAAACATCGTCTAATAAAGAATTTTTACACATTGAACTCATCAGAGTATTATATATGAAACCATAAAAGCATAAAATATAATATAAAATTTAACCAAACTCGGAATTAAAAATTAATTTTAAAATTTGTGTCACAAGTCTCATATCATTCACTTTCAAAGAATTCACGTTGTGACGGCGGTCATTTTGGAAAATTAAAGAAAAATCAAATTTCTACGAGTAGCAATTTTGTCACAGACCTCGGATATGTGAAAAGGTAGTTCATTTGGAGCTAAATCCCATTGAGAATCGTTTCTGTTACTTTTTGTTCAAGGTTTGATGCTATTTTCAGTAAACTAATTGGAATGGAAGGAAATTGAGATAAATAATGACAATAATAACAACGGTGTATTACTACTAGTTCAACTTAAGTTTAAAATATATTATTTATCATTAGTTTTTAAATTTGAATTGCGATATTACACTTGCCTCGGTGCAAATTTAGAAACACATTACCGTGCGTAATTCGTTGGTTTCCAATATATATATATATATATTAATATATATATAATATATATAATATATATATATACTATATATTACTATATATATATGTATATACTATAATATATATAATATTATATATATATATCATATATATATACTATATAATATATATATATCATATACTATATAACCTATATATTTATATATATATATACTATAAATATATTATATATATTATACTATATATATATATTATATATATATATAATTATATATACTATATATATATTATTATATATATCTAATATAATAATTATAATTACTATTATATCAAATATATTATATATATATATTATATAATATATATATATACTAGCATAAATAAATAATTACTCTAATATACGCATAGCTTAAAGTATACTTAGATAGGCCATTGAGTAATTACTGATTCTATAACGTCGTCTTGTATCGCTTCAGGTCATGCTCCTCTCTCCTCTCCCAATCATCATTGTTTGTAACTACTGACAAAGTAAGTGAAATTATCGAATAGACAAATAACCACTTACGAAATGATGATAGAGACCTGAATACTTTCCTAATATTGAATAGGTGACTCCGTAATTCAGAGTCATCCCCTATAGGCCGGAGCCTATATACATTGGGCAGGAGCCGGGTGAATTGTGACCACCATCCGCAGAAAATCGAAACTAGATCATAATAGATAATGATATTCTAAACGGACTCTGTCTGGTGAACCATAAGAGAAGTATTTTCTTCAAATAAATTGAGTAAGATAAAAGATATCGGCTATTAAATGCCTCTATCCGTATTAATCGTACTCTCAATGAGTTTATTAGTTAATTACTCATGTACTCTCGTTAATATATACTCTTTAGTGCACATTATCTATAATCCTCATTATATATATCTAAATGGCTTTAGTGAACAATAATTATAATTTGTAGGAGTAGTGGAAATCATTGTGCATTATAATAAATACATTAATATATAGATATATTGTAATTATTCATATTTCAAAATATATATGATACTAATAAAATCATCATGTAAAGTCCATAAGAAACACTCATTTCAAAAAGTCAAATTTTGTCAAAAGTAATTAACAGAACGATTTTCCTTTATGGTGGAATGAATTCGTGATAAGAATGAAAGTCGTTGGTGCACGTTTCTAGATAATTTTCATATTAATTTAAACGAGGATTTATATATCTAAAAATTGAATAGAATTCAAAGTTCTGTTTATACTAAAATTTAACTATGACCTCAATTTGTACAAAGGTGATATGATAGATAAAGCGTGGTCATAACTGAAGTTGCATATATATTATTTGAATTAAGCTTGATATTTTGAATTAAAAATTTTCCGCTGGAAGAATTTGTATGTTTATTTAATTTTATACAATGAGTTTACAAACATATTTCGCGTATATTGATATTAAATAGGGTCAAGTACATAGTATAATATATATATTTTTTAATGCTTAAGTGAATATTAGATAAAATGAGAGTTATCTTGATTTTGAAATACTGTGTAGTTTTATCTGTTAATAGTGTAATATATTTATTTAATGTTCTACGTCATATAGAGTTTCAGGATTCCATTATAAGTTTTTAAGAGAAATTATATACTCTTACAGTGGCAAAGCATATCACGTGGAAGATACAGTGACTCGCCATGACAAAGCTGCCCTAATACTAAAACACTACAGTTAGATATCTTGCAGATCTTATTCTCTTAAAATTCATAAGGACTTATTCTGAAATATTAAAGATATAAAAATCTGTTTCGCTATGTTTACCAGCAAGCTTTTGAGACAAAGTATGAAGTTGAATGTGAGAGTTGTATAAGTGTTAGGCTCAAGTAAATCTTTATGAGATAATCTAATGATGTTTTGGATGTAGGCGTGTAAGATATGGTAGCTAATTATACTCATGATTGGTGTGATCCTAGCTCAAAATGAGGAATATTTGAATGATTCTTCTGAAATAGGAAAGGTCGAAATAAAGTAGGTTAAGAATAAATAGAATGAAATGGAATACTTATCTAATTAATGAATAGGAGATATGGTCCTTTGTGACTAATTTGAAATTGTAGTGAGAGTAGTAAGTGGTTAAGGAGTGGATAACTAATACTTCGATAAATCTGCATGAGGTGAATATAGGAGGAATTCAGAGTTTATTTAGTACATATGAACACTTATGTAATCGCTTAAAGTTTTATAGTTATATGGTGTAAGCTATGGATGAAATTTAGTAAAAGATGAGATACAGGATGGAAGATGAGTGAAGATATTATTAAATGAAGTGATTGAAGTTAAGTGAACCATGGCTATGATATATGAAAACGTATGCTAAGATGAAGTACTGTAAACTTTACTAAAAATAAAATATATCAGTGTTGAATGTTGAACCAATGATATGAACTGAACCATAAAATCTGTAATTTAGCATAAGTGATAGTGAAGCCCTAAATTAGTGTAAGTGCTAGATAGAAAGTTATTGTTGAGATGTTAGCTAAATATATAATAGTAGTGTCATATAAAGTAACTAAATATGTCAATAGTATGATAGTTGCGTAGTAATTGTAAGACATATATGTAATGCTAATAATACAATTAGATAGGCTAAAACATAAATATCATATTTGAGTGGTTTGATAAATATATAGACTAATAAAATGACTAATTAAGTGGTTGTCTGTCTGTATTATAATACGTATAGAAAATACTTATAGGACCATACTTAATAATAAATAATATTACCTGAAGAGTGTATTGATGAGATAATAAAGATGACATACCTTTTTATGGTAAGGTAATGATATATTAAAATGAAATATTTACAACGGGGATAAAGTGAGAAACTCCTTCTGGAACATTGAAGTAACGAAGTGTCTAAATGATAAAGAGATTAGAGAATCTTCATAGATTTGTAATATGTAAATAGTAAATAGATGGTCACAGTATCTGTGACTATAATTGAAATTTAGGTAATGTACGAGGAGAATGTGTGAGAGATTAACTAACCTTCGATAATAATATTATCCTTGTACTGACGTTAAGTTACATATGCTCCTACGTGATCAATTGTTTCTAGAAAATCAGGAAGGCTGAATTGATAAAAGCGCTACTCGTTGGCTTGCGTCAGGAGTGTGTTTTGTGAGTGTTAAGAATTTGATAAATCATCCAACGGAGAATAGTGGTCGAAGAACTTTCAAAGATCACCTGAAAGTAGTGCAAACTGGGTACCATGTAGGTTCACTCATGTCTCAGAGCCTATTTATAACTGTCAATCAAAAGAGTTTTACTAGTGTATGTTCTAAGATATCAAGTTTCACATAGATTTTAACTTTTTTTTTATAGTATTTTTAAGGTTGGTATAAATGTTATATGTATTTTCTATTTGACCCTACGCATTTTTTATTTCAAGTTTTTTATGAATTGATAGTTTCGAATTTTATGCTCATCGTAGTAATGTATATGGGGTGGAGCATAGATAACCCACATAGATCCATATATATTAATTATATGTAATATCATATACGTTATCAATTCAAGTTTTCTAAATTACTTTTAATATAAATTCTTTTAATATATTTATAAATATAATATATAGTATTAAATTATATATACTATATATAATTTATATATATATAATATATATAATTAATATTAATATAATATATTATATATCATAATTATATATTAATTTATATAACATATTTTGTGAGTCAGTAAAAAAATGACTAAAGGAAATCGGTTTTAAAGTTCCTTCTAAAATAACAGAAATATATAGAAAGTCTTTTAAAATTAATTGTTATTACTCATAAGCAAGTTTTGAACTTCTACGCATAAGGTCTGTGCACCGAATAGCATATCTCACAGTGACTAATCGAAAAGCCTCGCTATCTTTCAGTTTGTATTATCTCATGAATAGATCTAAATATGTGTTAAAAAGTTTTACGATAAAAATAATATTAAAATTATTAGTTTTAAGAAATCACTGTTAAATCTGTTATCTTTCTATAGACATGAATCCTTTAGATAGCTAACTCCATAATATTAACTCTTATAGATAAAAAAAATGGTGTGGAGGCTTATAAACCTATAGTTGTTGTTATATAGGGATCACTGTAAAAGAGTACAGCGTTATTTGTCTTTGGTATCTCAGTAGTTTTTTGTGTTGTTTTATCTATACTCATGATAAGATGTTTCCGGTTAGTTTTTCATAAGCTATGTTTAAGTGTGATTCTATGTGTAATTATATTAGTGTCACTGAATATATATATATATATAGATATTATATAAGGTCGATATCTATTGTTTATTGTGATTATGGGAGGCTCTGTGTATGGTGAGGCCAGAGTTTGGGTGTCTTAGTTAAGAGATCTAATATATTTATGTGTTTGAATAGGTCTGGCGCTTGAATGTGCCTATAGTGCTCGCTTGATGTCAGATTGAAGATATTCCCAGCTGCTGTTATATATGCAGATATCTAATGAATGGATAACATCTTAGCTAGGAAATTGATCAGTTATAGTCGATTGGTCAGGGATAGATTTCAAAACCAGATATAAATATGCAATTATATGTTAGCATATCCACATCTTTTATTAAACTGAAGAAGAGTAATTGGAGAGAAATACGCCTAAGGATTATAATGCGTCAAAAGAGATGAAATATAAGGAGTCCAAGAGACCTTTTCTTCTTTAGACGCCGCAGCTTAGTGGTGTTACGTCGTAGGGGTGGAGAGGACTGTGCAAGATCCCTCTCATAGTATCTCCAAGTACGGCTGTCAGGTCTCCGGCTTAAGAAAATAGTATTATATAAGAATATATATGATTTATTTATAATGCTCTAATAAATTTTATAAAGACTGCTAATCTTTATTTGTGTGCAACGGATAGTTCTCGCGATTTCTTTGCTTAGTATAGGAGTAGTTAAATGAGGATGTATATTTTATGTTCTATACATGTAGAACGAAAGTAGTGCAGGGTGAATCAGTTATATCTGCGTGGCTCAGTGCTTCCTCACTCACTCGTGGACTCTCCACTCATAAATTGTGGTTAGTAATCTCACATATATTCTTATATATGTAATCAATATCTATGCCCTCTTTAAAAACAGAAGGGCCGCTAGCAAAAATTCCATTCAACTGTCACATTTATCTCTCCTTAATACAAACAACATATTAAATCTCAATTACCCGTTCAGACAATAAGGTAAACAACCATATAGTGTAATACTCAATAACACACTAACTACCTTACATCACTAAATGTTAATAACTATTTTTTATCTCTAATTAAACCCAACACATTTTTTCTTCTCCTATAAAAAATAATAAACCTAAATAAAAGTTCCCAAAACACATTCTAAACTCATAATAATACTAAATAAACTTACCTTTCATTAGACACCCTCTATTATTAATACACAATGCAACTAAATCTACTCTATCCCCAAATTATATCAACAATTCTTATGGCTTCCTAAAAACCCTACTATAACAATAAATCAACTAACTACTCTCAGAGGTGCCTATTATGCTCGCTCTTATCATCGCGCACTATCTCTAGCAATCATCTTATTATACTTTCGAGAATAGGATTGCAAACTCTGCTACACACACCTTCTAACTTGCCGCATTTTCTAATTCACATATTATCAACACAGAAGACTTCTCATCAAAACCAAAAAACATCAACACTAATCACCCACACATGACTGTATTGTACAGTTAGTATTAATAACTCTCACCCACTCACTTTACTTCTAGTCCCTCTCTCCCTTCTCTCTAACCACTATAACTGTTTCTCTGAACGTCTTGCTAATTGTTAGACACGATATCGTTTAAGTTATCTCCTCTTCTCACCTCCCTCCCATTCATCACTCATACTCCCTTTATAACAACAAGCTTGTCCTATCCTTTCATTCATACCTTGTACCAACAATCTTCTCTTCACCTTCCCGAACTCAACAAGTACTTTTCGTTACTAGGTCTCGAAAACTCAGGGTACTATTCAAATTTGGCACTCCATCCCGTCTTTCTCTCCTCTACTTTTGCTTAACACTAAGATTTCATATATCATGAGATAAACGAATCGACACTTATCCATCTGTCCAACAGTTTTGCTACAATTAATACACGCAGAGTATATGATTTGAAACATGAAAAGACATCAGCTAGTTGGTGGTCACAGGGAGAGACGATCAAAGTATTGTTTTATAATGAGGTAGAAGTTGTGGGAGCGTGTAAGATACATCATTCGCAATTACTGATAAAATATTAGCCGGATATTTTCGTGCAATTAACGTGATATAAGTGAGTGTTAAAGTGCGCATCGCGTGCGCCAAGGAGCGTGCTTGTAATACGCGCGCGGTATAGTTTCCATTTCCAAGCTAGGAAATTGATATGCTAGTATTAGAATATTGTTAGCATTTATAAATCTCTACATTATCCAGATAGTTTCATTTCTAAACGCACTTAAGTAAGTTAGCATAAGTTAAGTACATAAAATGATAATAAACATAGGCTCTCTTCTATCTTAAGTAAAAATATAGGTGATATAATGCTTCTATTTAGTAGTTAGGTTCCTAAAGAGTTTGCATCCATTTTTGACAAAGTTTATTACATTCAATATTTTGTATAGAATCTATATTTAGAAATATTAACCATAAAGTGATATCTGAATTTGGTTACGGATCCAATGCTGTTTGAATTTGTGTTAGGCCTCTCTCGAAAAATGCACTCCTATATAAAGAACACTTCCGCTAAGAATCGACAATAGTGTAGAAGGGCAGAAGTCTCAGATTTTCCTAAGTATGCACGATTGAGTGTATATAAGTACACAGTGCAACCTACTACATCGGCGTGAATCTCAGAAAATACGAGAGTGTTTATTTGTGTGATAAGGAGAGAAAATCCTCAAACATACAGATGAGATACTGTTGTGTGTGGGAAACTCTTATATTATGAGCGAGTTTTTATCAAACTTAGCTCTACATAGAACCCGAACGATATGTTGTCACGTGTGTTGTCATATTAACGTGCATTGTAGATCTCACACTTATATGATGAAACTAGTGGTTCAAGTTCTCTTGGTGAGAGCCAATTTACATATAGTCTAGTATTCTAGCGCTTGCGTTCTGCGACGTGAAAATCGTGGATGATACTGATTACTCTAGTGTGATTATATAAGAGTGAAGCAAGATGAAAAA
This sequence comes from Trachelipus rathkii, assembly GCA_015478945.1. NCBI lineage: Eukaryota > Metazoa > Arthropoda > Malacostraca > Isopoda > Trachelipodidae > Trachelipus > Trachelipus rathkii. The sequence continues at coordinate 12,171 of JABUQX010055384.1, forward strand.
AGTTACCAACAGGTGTCATTGGTTGTATGGTTAGGGACATTGTGTTTGTGTAAGCATAATGTTCAATTAAGAATATAGCTCGCTCTTTGAACAGCCTTAGGAGTAGTGTACTATATACTTTTTCAAAACCAGGCACAAGAGCTAATAAGAGAATAATACAAATCTGATACTCCAACTATAAATCTTGGTTCTTCTTCCTACCTACGAAGAAAATCTATTCTCAATAATTAAGCAACATATCTATATCTCAAATAATCTGACGCGACCTGCCTGTGACGAGGTCATTAAAGCCTCAAGCGTTATTATCGTTAAGTATGCAATATATGAATACATAATTATATCTGATTTACTCTTATACAAATCATCTAATAAAATGATATAGTACACGCTTAAGATTTTTATCATTAACTTATTTCATTTTACCTTTCTAATAGTGGTTTTCCTCAAGGCTCTGTTTTAAATAAAAAAAGTCTTTATACTTAATAAATACCATCAATATCACTTCCTCCAATACCCTTCTCTTTTATAAGTTTATAAGTGCCACAACAGCAGATCCGCAACGGAGATGACCATTTGCGTTCCTTCACCACATTTACGACATCATTACAGCACTAGAAGTGTATTGTCTTCACACATATACTGTTTAAATATTTGAACCTCCAGTCTTGGTCTATGAAGAAAATCTCTTTTCAAAGGACCTCCATTGTGATGAATTCTCTTCCGTCTTTTGTTTTCATACTGAATTTAATCGGTTAAAGCATCCTGACGCATCCATATATGTTCAAGACATCCTGACTCATCCATATTTGTTTAAGGCATCTTGACTCATCCATAATTGTTTAAGGCATCCTGAATCATCCATAAATGTTGAAAATATCCTGACTCATCCTTAAATATTTAAAATATCCTGACTCATCCATATTTGTGTAATTCATCCTGACTCATCCATAATTGCTTAAAACATCCTAACTGATACATTTTTTTAAAACATTATTCCAAAAACTTTATTTAAAAATTATAGCTTGATTATTTAATGATTTTTTGTATATAATTAAATTTTTAATTTCATTGTTACTTAATTTTTAAATTTTCTCTTCTTTATGTTAACTAAAATGACAGTAGAGTGCCTTGTTTAAGGTATAGAAGCTTTGTGGAAGATACTCTATTCTAATTATAAATACTATTAAGTATTATATACATTAAATTTTTAAAATTTAATAGATAGTTAGGAAATATTTAAAGTCATTTCCTTTAGTTCCATTATTAACCTTTGGGAGCATTTATCACCTTATATAGTATATATTATATAATATATAATAACTATATAATATATATATATTACTATTACTATTATACTATTATATATATAAATCATACTATATATCACTATCATTATATATTATATATATATATGTATATATATATAAGTCATATTATATAATTAATTATATATAGTATTACTATAATATATATATATATAATATAATATATTAATATTAATTATAATATGTATATATAACTATAGTATATATATATAATTATTATATTAATATATATATATATAATAATATACGTATATATATATAATTATATAATATATAAGATATATACTGTATATATTATATTATATAATGATATTATATATATATATAATATTATATATGTGTGTGTTAGTGATATAGAAGAAGCAGCTCAATTAATTTTATTCTTTCACTCTATACCTCAATACCTCCTCCCCTTACTATATACCTCGTCTACCTCAAAAATATATCTATATTTCTTTCTTATCACTATTCTAATATCACCAACATAATCACATTTCAACCATCCCTCTCAATTATATTGGTAAATTGATTATGCATGATTTGTTACTAAGATAAGTGTTTCTCTCCACATTCTCCTCGTAATCTATTATTCCATATAGTCTACGAAAGTTTAACTCCATTACTCTATATCATTCAATCTATAAAGATTTCTTACTTTAATTACTTTTCTAACTCATCTTCAGTACTTACATTCTAAGTAAAAAGATGATTTCCTTTATTTCTACTTGAGTAAATTTATTCATTAATCCTCCTATTAATTCCCAAAACTGATTCATATATATGCCTTTATAAATATTATTATATCTTCCTCCTATTACGTATTGTAAACTTTAACCGCTAATTACTTATGAACTTAATGTAATATTTTCTATAGTTTTTTGAGACCTACCTCTAATCATTCAGCTTTAGC
>JABUQX010055385.1:7500-17500 GCA_015478945.1 Trachelipus rathkii
TTTAGTATATATATAATATATATAATATTTATATATAGATAGGGTGTATAATATATATATATTATATATATATATATAATATATTATATTATTATAAACATATATATTATATAATATATTTACTTATATATAATAGTTTATATACTCATTATATATATATATATATATATAATATATATATATATATCTATATTATTATATATATTATATTATATATATATATATATATATATATTTATAATATATATATTCTGATATATAATAAATCTACATAAATGTAGAAAATAATTCAAAAATGAAAAAGTTTTGTGAGCTAAAAAAAAAGTGCAAAAAATCCAATTTATCAATGTAGTTTTCCTTCTCAAATCAAATTTCTTTGATTCAATTTGTTACAGAATTTTAACTAAACTCTTTCTATGTCTACTTTGGTCACTTTTTTCAAGTGGACATTGGACTTCTTTTTGTCTTTAATTTATTTATTTATATATTTATGGAATATTTATGTAAAATACAAAAATAAATTTTAAATTAAATTTATCTTATTATAGTTAGTGTACTAACTAAATAACATTTTAATATAACTATTTTTATCAAAAAATTTCAAATATTATACCTATATTATTATTATATATTATATATTATATATATTATATATATATTATATATATCTATAATATTATATATATAGTATATTATATTATATATATATATATATTATATATATAAATACTTATATATATATATAATATTATATATTTATATATATATATATATATATATTATATATTTACTATATATTATATATATATATATTATGATATGACATTATATAGTATTATTGAAATAAAGGAGAATTGAAGTTTTATTACCCAAGTAAATAAGAAATAATAAAGAAAGCCGTAAATTTATTGAGACAAAATCAACACTAAATAGATGCACCAAAATAACAGATCTTTATTGGTAAAATATTATAGGAGCGAGACCCACTCTAAAGGAAAGAGAACATTTGAAATTATGTTAACATTTGAAATTACTCTAGCATCCGATATCGCCCTGGATGGTCTGGCAAATACAACAGTCGAAGAGAGTCAAAGTGGAGAGAGAGAGAGAGAGAGAGAGAGAGCGATCAAGAGAGAGTAGAGAGAGTGGAGAGAGAGAGAGAGAGAGAGAGAGAGAGAAAGAGGAGAGATCGAGAGAGAGAGAGAGAGAGAGAGAGAGAGAGAGAGAGAGAGAGAGAGAGAGAGAGAATTGGACCTTTTAATACTAAAGGAATAAAGCCTGTATCTAACATATAACTAATTGAAATGCTAATTAAAGTCGAGAAAATTTTTTAAATGTTACAAAAAGAAATTTTTTTGTGCTTGCTAATTATAGTTATCAGAAATAATGCTATTTTTCATTTGAATTTCCTGTCTGTCTGTCTATTCATGTCATTTTCATTATTGTTTTAATAAAGCAAGGGCAATCTTAAATTCAAATACGTCATTTCCTCTTATATAACTTTTGAAAGTGTAAGTCAGAGGAAGTCTGAAAATTAAATATGTTCAGACATTTTTAGAAGAATTCTGTTCTGGTTGCGTAAATTTTCTTCTTCTGCTAGTTACTCCAGTTATTTTAGGGCCTTATCCGCTCCTTAAAGGAGTACTGTTCTCACATTTGGAGTGGTTTCAGTTCCCCCCTTCTTTTGGATAGGTTGAGGCAAAGGCTAAGACTAAGGCTAAGGCTAAGGCTAAGGCTAAGGCTAAGAGATTTATAAACTGTCCCCTACTTTCTGCCTTTCTCGATCCTCTTTTTCAGCGACATGACATTGGCGTCCTATTTCTTTTCTATAGGTATTACAATGGCAGATTCTAGAGGGAATTGAGCTCTTATTTTCGCAATTCCATTCAACTATCTACTCCTCGCCCGTAACACAAAAAAACACAAAAGGTGCCTGAACATGAATATTGTGGGAACATTGAAGACTCAAGGCTCGTTCGTTGTGGTGCCTCCTTCTTTCCAGAAACATCTGTTTTATGGAACTCTTTACTTTCATCTGTTTTTCCTGCTGTTTTCAATCTTCCTCTCTTCAAGACTCGCAAGAGATTGGGTGGGTTTACTATCCTTTTGATTTTTGTCCCCTCCTTAAAAAAGACAATGCCCGTGACAAAAAAAATAAAAAAAGAGCATAACATCAAGTAAGGGATGGCCAAAACTAAAATATGATATATCGAAATAAATCGATATTTTTTGGCCACTGTATATATCGATATTTTTGGGCGATAATTTCTTAGGCGATAATCAATATTTTCAATGCTTATTTTTTTCTTTAATATTTAAAAGCCGATATTCTTTTCAAAAAAAATTTTTTTAGAAGAGCCACAATCCAAATTTAAAATCTTATCCCCCTCTCCCGACACTGAAGTGATGAAACTCTCTTTCTGCATACCCTATTTCGTTTCTATTCGTCTCGTCCCCAAATGTGTGTATAAAATAATAACGAAAAAATTTGGGGTTTTTAGAATTTTTCTCTTTATCGGGACCAATAAATGGGAGAGAAGGGAGGGGGGGAAAGCAATGCAGCCATACCCACATAGGTCGAAATGTTTCTTCTGAAGTATTCACTTAATAATCTATTCAGATGATCCAAGTGGATAATGCGAACCATAAAAATTTATGGTAATGATAGTAAAATTGCTTCCCCTTTGCTATGCTTTAATGTAAGCAACTTAATATCTTATTGGTAAATGCACAGTCAGTCTCGCAGAAAACAAACAGGAAGCAACAAATTGGACATTATGAAGTGCTAAATTTGAATAAGAGATTGACTTCCGAACATATCAATCAGTAGTGAGTCTTTTTAGGTGCATTAGAATGATATAAGTATTGGGCTTTGTAATAATAATAATAATATATATATATATACTGAAACTACTATACAAAACAGAAGTAAATTAGGAAAAATTAATAAACTATCTCTACAACTGATCTCATCATGAAATATATTAGCATGCTTGAATTTATAGTTTTAACCGGTTAGATATTATAGATCATATATCTATCTGTTAAAGATAGTATAATATATATATATAATAACTTAGTATTATATATTATATATATATATATATATATATAAATAATTAAGAGTAATAACTTGAGTTACATTGAATAAAAAGGACAGGAATTAAAAATAGCTATATCTAGTTTTATTGTTTCCTTTATTTCACTGATGAATAATGTTTAATAATTTATCTTATTTAAATTCTGAGACTATTAAAGACTTTTGCAGTCCAATCGAAATCTAGCCTGATCTCTGATTTACGTGTAGTCTGTGGGTGTGTTCGTGTAGTGTGCGACTCGACGATAATCTCTGAGAATACATAATAACAAGGAACTAGGCTCTGTGAGTTGGTTTAACAGTTAACTAGCCTCCAGAGTACAGACTAGTCTAATCATCTACTGGCGATTACGACTTGATTTGCTTAAATATGTAATTAACTAAATTACGATTTTATAATAGTTATTACTAAAAGTTAGTATTTGGGGGTCAGTCACTACGCTTTCTTATGATATAGATCGTTCTTGGCAATGCTAGTTCAGATACTGTCTTTAAATTTTATTATCATTTTTATTACTAAATTTTAATAGATTTTCTTAAGATTGCCCAGACTTCTCAGACTCCAGAGTCGCGGAGTATAAGGTTTGTTTACCATCCAATTTTAATTAAATTTTCGTGTGTTCGAATCATATTCTCTTTTGTTATTTAAATAAGAATTCATTTTGAAGATTCCTTGCTTCATAAATACTTAATAGTTATTTTTATCATTTTATAAAACGAAATAAAAAGTGATTTTTTTTTGATTATTGTTTATTTTCAAGTGACAACGCGATTCTTATTTAATCTATTCACATCGTCCCACAAAAGTCGAAACACCCCAATTCTCAAGATCCACATCACTTGCTTCTAGCACTACTTCAGTCTTCAAACTGCTTGGAGTTGGAACTTGTAAAAAAGTTGGAAGACCTGAGAGAGTGAAGATCCTTTTTCCATTTCTACGATTTTTTTCTTCGTACTACTCTGCTTCATATTATATTAAGTTTAAAGACTTTCCATCTACTGAGTGAGTCTATTTATATTCTAAGTTATATAGATATATATATATATATATATTATATATAATATATATATAACATAATAAAAGCGACACATCATAATATATATATATAGTATATATATATTTATATATATATTATATATATATAATATATTATAACTATATATATATATATATATAATACTATTATATATATATCTATATATAGTCAACTACTCTTTAAAGGTAAAGTTTATTAGACATAGATTATCGAAAAATCGCGAACGCTACTCGTGATCTGCCAGTGTTCAGTGTTAGCTAAAACTCCAATAGAAGGAGCGATAGAGAGTTACCACAAGTTGCTTTCTTTTTATCATGTTTAATTTTAATATGTTAATTTTTTTTTTAATTTTTTTTATAATTTTTTTTAAGGGACTCGAGCCGCATAACGACGGTTGGGACAAGAGGAGGGGGAACGATAGTCGCCCCGTCGTCCCCTGAAGGCCGAGAGACCCTGACTCTTTTCATCTTTGGCGATTTAATCTTTGGGTTCTTTGGTTAATAAAATGTTGGGCAACTGGACGCACTATTGCAAGTTTAAATAATCGAAAAAAATACGATCTTACATGTTTCGGTCATCGATTATTCGTTAACTTCCTTTAATAGGAAAGTTCTATATATAATACTAAACTAATAATTTATATTATATTCATAATATATATTATTATATAGATATATCATATGACTAATATATATATACTTACTTAGTATACTATAACTTATACCATCATATATATTAATAACGTATATATATTATCTATTATATACTCTATATATATACTATCTTATAATGAAACAAAGTACTTGACGAAACACGACGGAAAGGGAGAAATGGAATAATTTTTTAATATTATATATTATTTTATTTATATATATATATATTATATATTATATATATGTCTATATTTATATATATATTATATATATATATTATTATATTATAGTATTATATATTTATATATTATTATAGTTAATATTATATATATACTATATATACGTATATATATATATATTATATATATTTTAGGATTAGTATTAAATGCGTAATACGGTCAAGAGAAAGATAAATTGTTTAAGAATGAAATAAATTACTCTTGAAAACGGTTGCGGTTGCGGTTGTAAAATAAAAACAAAATCCTTAAACTTTGTTATTTTTCTTTATTTTTTTAATTTTATGGTTTAGTTTTTACGATTTATTTTGTACTTTCATAACTGAAATTTGCCCCTGATTCCAAATATGTAATTGTTTAATTTTAGTGTAGCTATCGTTGTTTTTTAATTATGTGCGTCGCCTAATCTGGAGGCGTATATATAAGTACTTTATATATATATTATATATAATATATATTAGTATATATATATATATAATATATATATATATATATATATATATGATATATATATATAGTATTATTATATATATACTATATATATATATATTATATATATATAATTATGTAATAATATATATATTTGGATTATAACTATTCAAATTACCAATCAAAATTATAGAAATACTAATCGAAATACTCATATGATCGATATATGAATATTTTTCTGGCGTATATTAATCGTAAGAGCGATTGAAGTATTTTTTAAATATCGATATGTCGACATTTTATCGATATCTTTTTAGATATCCGCGGGCGATTCCCCTAATACCAGCCCAAATCTAGCTAGGATTTCACAGAGATTGCCAGAGAAAAGACTAAGTTGGATGGGGAAAAAATGAGCGTGTCAATGCGAAAGTTCTTCAAGAGGGCAAGTAGTACAGTCTAGAAAGACTCTATAGAACACCTACTTTAGACAGGGTGGTATGTTGATTATATCACAAAGTGAACTAAAATATGAGAGAGAGAAGAGAGAGGAGAGAGAGAGAGAGAAGAGAGAGAGAGAGGAGAGAGGAGAGAGAGAGAGAGAGAGAGAGAGAGAGAGAGAGAGAAGAGAGAGGAGAGAGAGTTATATATAGTTATAATATATCCATATTATAACTATTTAATTACTATGCTAAATCTTATAAGTATAATGAGATATCTATTCTGAATAATATTTATATATTTATATATATCTCTAATATATTAAATATAATAATCAATTATAATATAATAATAATAATATTAAACTATAATATTATTACAATATATATATATATACTCATCCATTAATAGTGATCGTCATAGCAGATAGGGTCTATTTTTCAGCATCCAGCCGGTGCGGGGATGTTCCGGATGCAGCGAATGCGGATGCTGATCGAGCGGATGTTAATTAATATTATACCATAATATATTATATTATATAATATATAAATATTATATTCATATATATAGATATATATTATTAATATATATACCTATATACAATATAAATAATAAGTAAATATATGATTATAATATATAGTACTAACTATATATATTATAATATACATTATATAATATATATTATATTATAATAATAAATATCATGACTATAATCTAAACGCGTAACTTAAACGAGCAATTTCGCTCAATCTTGATATGATTATGTATAAATTGTTACCATAAGGGTGACGGGACAGATTGGAACACAACTCAAATGGACCCTTCAACTATTCGCCTAACTCCGACCTTAATTGCAAGAGATATTTTACATGGGATATTTATACTTGTTTGCACTCCGTATGTGAAAATCAAATTTATGGGAAAGGTTGTTGGTTTGAGATAACTCAATTTTACAGCCTTTTATTGGCTTTTCTGCTGGAGAGTCTGTTTCCTCTTTTCATATATACTTTGCAACCTGCTTGCTAAATACTACTCTCAGTTGAACACTAGTTGGTAGACAGGCCAGTTGATTTCCTTGCCAGTTTTATTAAGCGTGGGTAACATTTTTCGATTACTGGCTTACTTAAACTGCTTCATCTGCTGGTAAGTACCGGCAATTTTTTCCAAACGACGGATATGTTCTTCTTGATGTTTTTCAAGCTCATTCGCTCTGCATCTATTTGTTAATGTGTTTGTTTTATACGTCATTACTGGAACTGTAGAAATTCTTCAGTGAATATGTTATTGATTTACTTGTAGTATATTGGTTTGTTCTGTATTTTCATTTTTTTGCCTTTAATGGATGGCTAATTAATAGACTTTGGATTGGAGAATTTTTCCTCTGCAAGTTTCTCAGCTGATGGGGAATACATTTTGATTAAGTTGTACTCTTAAGACTGATTGGTCTCATTTTCGAATCTAATCGTTTTTCTTAGTGATATAATGTTTCAATCATTTGCACTACATTCTTTTGGTAATGAGGTGTGTTTTGTTCATCGCTCTGACCTGGATCTGTAAGAAATTCTTCATGTGATATTCTGTTATTGATTCCTGTAGAAGGTGTTGGCTTTATGTGATTTTGTTTTTTTTTTTTAATGGGTGGCGAATTCAATAGACTGTTCGGATTGAGTTTTTCAACTGCACAACAAGTAACGATTTAACTTGTTCTTATATCGTTACAAAAAAAAACTTGCTTAATAGACGGGGATCTAAGTAAAGTTGCAATACGATATGAATGGTGCATTAATTTCACAGAACAAACGTATTTTCTACGCTCTAGTTTAATTACATCTTTTCATTCTTTTAAAACAATCATCATTTTTAATTTGAAGATGGTTCAAAATGCTTCCTTAAGCGTTGAGATTAATGGTCTTACATAAGAGAACTCGAAGCTGTAGAGGGCTTGATTTTTTTGTTAGTTATCTTCAAATGAGTTTCCATAGCTTAATTTGGCGCATGAGTTTTTTGGGGGGGTGGGGGGGGGGAAAAAAATGAAAAATGTCATTTATTCATTCAGTAATAGAATTGTTAAATTTTGGAATACGAACTTTTGACCAATAATCTTTTTCCTATATGAAGTGTACTTTCACGCGAGTTTGGAAAATGATCTTGATAACATTAAGATATGGATATCAAGCCGTAGCTGTTTTTGAATTGCTTTCAACTCATTACATTTTCATTTTCTTTCTTCGAATTCAATCATCTTAAGTGTTTTTATTATAAAATTCTTTATCAAATTCTCGAGCATATAAACATCCGGCGACATCTGCAGGGGAAAGCGCGAGATGTCGGATTGCGTGCGGATCTTTAATATTGCGGATATTGCTGCCGCGGTATGTGGATTGCGGATAGATTACCTGCGATTCACTAATTATATTAGTATTAAATATATATATCTAATTATATATTATAATATAATTTATAATTATATGATATATATATATTATAACTAATATAATTATATTATTTATATATTTATATAGTAATTATATAGTAAATATAATACTTTATATATATATATATATATATATATATTATTATGTTATATATATATATATTATTATATAATATATATAAGATTATATATTATAGTATATAATAATATATAATATATATACTAAATATAAATATATATATATATTATATTATATAATATTTATATATATCTATATAATATATATATATAAATAATATAAGTAATAATATTATATATATATATATATATATATTTTATATATATATATATAATATGAATATATAATTTAGATGGACAGCAATATATATCATATTCGTCATTTGGATAAAAGAATATAAATATAGGTTTCTGTTTTTGCTAATATTATATTATATTATATATATTACATATATATATATTACTTTTAATTTTACTAATATATTATATTATATAATATAAGTATATATATATATATATTATGTATATTATATATATAGTATATTATATATATAATATATATATATTATGCTCATTCTATATATATAGTATAATATAAATATACTATATTATATATATATTTATATATATAATTACTAATTATCTTTATATATTATATAATATATTAATATATATACATATAATAATTATGTATCCTATGTATACTAATATATATATATATATATATATATATTATATATATATATATCTATATTACCGTATATTATTTATCTTATTCGTTATTGATTCGTATTCGAAAATTTTATCCGAATATCAAACGAATATTTTATATTATAATCCCAAAAACTAAACAATTTAATACAAAACAGTTAAAATTAATTTCAGATCATGAGGACCAGGGAGTAATTGAAATAAATAATACTCTTGTAAGAAATTACAAAGAGATTTTGGTCTTTTTTGAATACGATTTGCATATGTCCAGCTACAATAATGAACACTAGATTCTAAACAAAACTTTTTTACAATCAAGCTTTGATAAAAAAAATAATAGTGTTTATTGGCAAATGCTGAGACTATCAAAGTACAAAAACTGAAAGAAACACTTACTGTAATGAAAAATAAGCTTCACTTGCCACCAACGTAACTTTTATCAGTAAGGCCATGAGCATATTCTTATTTTCTTCTTAGAAGATGATGAAAGGGGAATGTTTATCACATGAAATTTTCCATAAAACCTTCAGATTTATCTACACGAAATAAGGACTTCCTCTATAAGGATAATTTCAGCATTGAATGGGTGAACAACCACATAGTGAATAAGTATCTAATATGGCTGTATTAAGCAGGCCATATTTTGCTTGGGTCCCCCTTCAAGTGTTGCAAGCGAGCGCCTTTTTAGCGGTGCTGGTCTTATTTTTGATGAAAAAAGGCTCCAAGCTCGCAGCAAAATGAGCAGAAAGTTTATTGCTAATAATATAACTTACCAATTTTAGGATTAATATTGAAAATACTTAATTATTCACATTATATAAGAAGAATCGGTTTTATAATATTCGTATTCGTATTAGCTAATATTTAACAAAAATATTTCATTGTATTCATGATCAAATTAAAAAAATCACATTCGTTCCATTTCTAATATTATATCTATATATATA
>JABUQX010055385.1:20000-28457 GCA_015478945.1 Trachelipus rathkii
TGAGACAGAGAGATTTCATATGCGTCTGGGAATAATTTTCGACATTCAGCAACACTAGTGCAAAACATATTGCTTTCTGCTCTTCATCTTTTGTTATGCTTGCATTGTAGTTTTGCATTAATTTGACAGCCCTTTCTGCTGTTCGTTTACAATCCTAAAACGTTTGAAAATTCTCTGTCCTTCCAAGAAATCCAGGTCTTCATTCCAAACATCCATATCGGTATGTAAGAAATGAATTAAAATGTTGAAACTTCTGAAGAAGTCGAATGTTAGTGGTGTAATAAAGTAATCGACTTCTATGTCAAAAAAATAATGAGCTTCTCTCAAGCTATTTTCGGCTTTTACTATCCTATCGTGTTGTATGATTTCTTTCTCAAGCAAATAAGCTTGTTTAGATCATCATCATCATCATCATCATCATCTCATCAACATCATCATCATCATCATCAACATCATCATCATCATCATTGTTTTGCTCATAAGACAATAGTTTTGCAGCTACGTTTATTTTGATTTGTTTGTCTAAAGTTCTGACAAAAAGAAAACGAAGTTCACTTGCTCTGGGTTCAAATACTACAAATGAGTTATGCTTAGACAATGCCACCTTTTGAAATATTTCCATCAATTTTTTCATAATTAATTAAGGTAAATCTTGGTTGGGGGGCCAATGTAGGCTTAGGACCATTAAACCAAACTTTGACATAAACATCAATTATGAATAAACAAATATTTCTGATGACACCTATCTAGGAGTCACTTAAAAAAGAAAATTAACCCCTGAAAGCGAAAATTTTTAGGAACTCTTGGCATCCACCTGGCGTTATGCATGGCTCCTGGCGCTCTGAAATTAATGTTTTCTGGAGCAACACAATCTAAAAATATCAATCATAGCTGTAAAAACTCTTTATAGTCTTCTGTTTTTAGATGCCGTGGTTTAGTTAATTGATCGTGAACTCGCATGAAACAGGAATGATGCTTTTTTAAAGGGCGCAGGATGGCTAGATTGGAGAGAGATGTCAGAGCCAACCAATGGTAGGAGAGGGGAATACCCAAGGTGTGTACCCTTCGTCATAAGAGAAAGGCAGCAACTTTTGAAAAGGGATGTTGAACATCAAAATTCAAATGTATGAATCAAAAATTTAATTGGATTCTAAGGATCCTCCTGCAGTACCGGTGTCACCCCCCCACCCCCCCCCCCCCCCCCCCCCCCTGGCAGACGGTATGTGAGTTTGAAACGAAGAGTAACTTGTAACACTTGCTGTTTCTCTTACAGAGGCGTGTGCATCACAGTTGGATTCAACTTCAGGCATCACTGCTGGCGATAGAAAACTCAGTGAGATACGATCGCTTCGTTTTGGATGGATCTAACCAGGTAAGTGATGTTATGAGCCTGGACAAATTATATGACAGCCATAATCCAAGTTTCATCGAATTTAGGGTACGTAAAACGTTAAAATTTTAGTTGCGATCAGCACCCCAAGATTTGAGGCGAGATGGGTCAAAAGGTTTCAAGGGTGCGATGAAAAGTTGTTTTTAGGTGTTTAAATATCGGTGCATATGTTAAAAAGTGGTCATCTAGGATGAGCCATAGAAATTTGACCTGTGAATTAATGAATGGGCGAACCATAAGTTAGGTTCGCTGGAAGAGGGTGGCAAGTTTTCGATTCCCTATTTTCTTAAAAAGCACTGCTGATGTTTTGGTGGGAGAAAAATGTAAACAGCCATTGGGAGCTAGCCCATGTGAAATATCTTTCAATAGCTAGGTTGAAGTGCCGTTCGAGACAGGGCGCAGCCTGGCACGGTATATGGAAATGCTACAGTCAAGCATCGACATAATAGAGAAAAATGACAGTCGCGAATAGAGAACATATCATTGAATCCGAGAGCACAATAGTAGTACACTTAAACCACTACCCTGCGGTACGCCTTCATCCAGAGTAAAGTGGCCGTGACAGAATAGAAGAGCACCGAATGCATGGATCTGTATGCACACATTTAATGAAAAGAGGGGGTTGTCCGCGAAAACCGAGCGAATAGAGTTCTAAGGAGGATTCCCATTACTCGCAGTTGTGTCGTAAAGCTTTCTTCAGGTCAAAGAAGACGCAGAACCATCCACCAGTTAGGAAGGCTTCGGATGTCATTGTATCTAGTTTTAAACAAGGTGTCCGCAGGTCGAACGATTTTTTGCGAAGCAAACTGGAAGTTTCTGAAAAAGCTTGGCACATCTCCAGACACAGGGAGAAAAGCGGCTCTGAAACCATTTACTCCATTAATTTACAAACTATGGCAGGTCAGTGAAATTTGTCTTTGGTATATATACCGCCAGACTTCGGATCTTCCAGGTTTGGGGATGGAATTTACCAATAGCTGTAAGTCCAACAATAGATGGAAAAGAGATTTCCATCCAAGAAGCTGTTAATAAGTCCAGCAAAAATGCTGAATAGGCTGAGGCATGTATATGACGGAGCATGATGTACGAAAATCATGTCTGGACCGAAGAGCACGTCTTTGCTAGCTCGTCAGTGCGTTTAACCTGCAAGTGATTTAAAAAAAGTTTGTAGGATTGATCTTCACCTTTTGCTGTTGACAAAGGCTGGCAGTGCGGTGCATTCCATTTTTGAAAGGTTCAGTGTAGCGGCAATAACTCGAATGGCTAGCGAAGCTATTAACCTAACGCATCCGCTACACCAGCAGGAGCGGAGATCGTGTCAGTTATATCAGGCCCAAACGGAGGACTGTGGGTGAGTTATTGGAGCCACGAGATATTTTCTGTGTAACTCCACACTAAAGAAAAGGGGAGTTGTGGACTTAACAGTCGATATGTAAGTTCGAAAAATATTGTTTACGCGTTTGACGAATATTCGCCGAGATCTCCTGCGGACTCTTATTAAAAAATAATCATTGTTTGGAAGGTGATAAGACGGGTCTTTAGTATTGTTTGTAGAGTTACTTCTTCTCTCGGTTGCTTGTGCGCAACTCTCTTGGACACAAGGCGCTTGCCGAGCCGCCTGCGCCTGAAGGAACCTGCGGGATGATGCTTCCGTTGCCGAGTGAAATACTTCGGAGAAGCATAAGGCTTCGAAATCAACAGTCGTGAAATCGGTTATTAAAAGGGGAAGATGGATAGCTGTGCTGTAAAGGAGCCACTCCGCTCGATCATAAGCACTGAGTGGGTTTAGCCATTGGGCTTGGAACAGCTCATTAAAGTGACTATTGGGTAAATGAATCACTGCGACCGAAATAAATAATCAAACGGACCAGGTAAAACGATCATAAGGGATGGGAGCAAAGGAAAATAATTACAAGAAAATGTTGTGTGTATAATCTAAAACGTTCATAGCAGAAGGAAGTCCTGTGTTACGAATCCAGGAAAGGAGGATTAAGCAAGATCTAGTAAGATCTTGGATTTGATGAAGTGACAGAGCACCCCATAAGGGGTGGCGGAGGTGAAGTCTCCTAGTATAATAAACGGAGTAGGGAGCTGTTTAAAAAGATCAGCTAGATCAACCTTAAGTAAATTCACTATCTCGGTAGCTAAGTAGACTAAAATATAGTAATGTCGTATGGATATAGTGATTCTTGCCGTACTGCAATGAAGTTTGGTTTGAAGGGACTGGGGAATAGGATAGATTTGTGAAGAATTATCTGCCCCTCCCTTCATTGTCACCTCTATTCATATTAGAAGTTAACGAGCATTATATATCGAATGGTTGAAAGAAGTCACGTATGAACAATCAGTCCAAGTTCACATGAAAATAATACACTTTGGTGTACATTGATGTATTAGTTGAACAAGTCTTCGAAAATTAGCAGTATGCCACGACAATTCCAATTGAAGAAAGTATATGATGATTAATGGTATCTATGGTAGTGTCTAATTAAGAGACAATTGTCATCTATGTGACATGGTATGTTAGGAGTGGATACAGCATATGAAGGGAAAGGTTGAGGCAGTGGTCCGGCGAGAGGGGAACAAAAACTGGGCCAGCGGTAGTCAAACAGACTATTGTTGCGTTGATATGACCTCTTTTAGGAGGAGTTCAGATGATATTTGGTGAAAGAGCATTCACCAGAATCGAGATAGATTGAGGTTCAACAAGTCTATAACTAAATTATGTGGGTTCGACTATTTAGTCCAATGAAGAAGCAACCAAAATGTCGTTGTTTATTAATGGGAAGTGGAATCAAATATTGCCAGTAAAACAGATTCGACATGTGTAAGTGTGGAGTTGCTCCAATGGAACTGGGAAATGAAGATGTTACCGGAAGGGTGTCATCTTTTTTGAAAGGAGTTGGGGTCGCGATAAGGGGTTCCAATATGATTCGTTGGATTGACAAGTTCCGATACTGGAGACTTTGCTGAGTAATTCGTCGTGGGAGTGATTTTTGGAATTGGACGATTTAAGTTAGAAATGGGATCTCTGGGTCTCCCTTTATGCCTCCAATGTAGAACCAGAGCGCTTAGGAGCGCTGCGGCGTTTGGTTGACAGTCTCCTTTCGCCTTTCTCGGACCAAAGCGCAAGGAAGTATTAGCAAAAGAGTGGTTCATCACAATCTAGCTCCATTTAGGAGCTAGTTTCTCCATTCATCGGTTAAGATATAGAATCTTGGGAGCGCTGAAGATGGGAAATCCGAAGAAAGATTATTAGGAAGACTCGGAAGAGCTAGAGTTATCCTGCAACTTAGAGGGTTCATTGGTAGGTCGTCCGATAGCTGCGATTGCTTGGAGTACATCTATTTAACAGCTAGTTGATTTTGTCCTTGAGTGGCACTGTTATGGCGAATGGTTCTTTAGTACATTTGTTACGTCTGAGGGTTAGTGATGTTTTTGTTTAAAAATTCGAAACGCTCTGATTTTAACGAATTAATTCTTTAGCTTGCGATTCATTCTTTCTTTGCTTTGGACATCTTTTACCAGGAATATTGAGATAACGGTGGTGGTGAATCACAGCAGACAAAGAGAACACGCCCTCTTATCATAAGTATTGGAAACTCATTGGTTAGCGCGACAGTTGGTCTTAGAAAAGATGGATTTTCCAAGATTTGTGGATGAACCAGTACAGTTTCATTGCTGGTCTTGCTGAAGTTATGTATCGAGGATAGGTTCGTATCTTTTGGACGAAGAGATTGAGTCAAGGGCCTGTTTGTTCACTATATTGCGAAGTGGGACGTGGACAATACGGCAGATACAGATTACAGTAAGCTGCCCCTGAGTTACTCCTTGGATGTCTTGAGAGGGTTTTGTGGAGATGAGTTTTGTGTGGGTCGCAATTAGGCACGTGGAGTGGCGGCAAGCAAGTGATTGTGGTAGCATCGCTATTGGTCTTGTAGGATATTTTTCATCAAGCTGGCGTATGGCATATCTCCTGCTCATTTTGTGTATGGTGCAAAATTCCAGAACCTCCTGTTCAAACACACGTAAGACTGGCATTTGAAAGAAGAAGCACTGTAGGGTCCTCCACAGTTTCTACAGTTAGGGTATTTTCACAAGGCGAGTTGTGCAAATAAATTCTCCGCGAACTGGGCATTTTCATCGGTCCCCTACAGTATTATTCGGGCAATGACCAAACCTTTGACATCTTGAGCAAGCACTCGGGGCTCAGGCCGGGGACAAAACTTCGAACATCTGAATACTCTTGTAACCTATTGATAACCTTTGTAGGTGGATGAGGGTATTAAAGGTCAGCAGTAAACGGGATTTGGTTTGTCAGAGTTTCCCGGACGAGAACTGAATCTATAAACGTCTAATGTGTAACGGAAAAATCTATTTCTGTGGAGATTTCCCCATGATGACAGCTGTATTTCGTCTTTCTGTTCATAACAGTAACATGGTCCATGCCATTTAGATGTTTTCTTATTCATCGGGAGTAGAAATAGAACGAATAACATGCAGAGAAGACGTAAGGGATGACAGTAATAGAACTTTTGATATCGGGTAGTAGCTTGTACCGAGTATGAGACCCATTCTCATATAATGTAACTGGAGATCTCAACAGCCCTTAAAGCTTTTCCAAGTGCAATTATCTTAGAAGAATGGTTCTGTGGCTCAGTAATAGACTTGGCGTAGTGGATCGAGAATGTGATACATATGGACATGATGTTTGCTTGACATTCCTGGAGGGGTGCACATATGGAGTGAACGAATGAAAAACGACTGTGACGAGGGCACCTTTGCGGGATGCCCGAACCGTTTGGGCACCTGGATGCAGGGCGTGCCGAGAGCGACTATCCGCCGCGAGATCGGCATGAGCCCTTCAGGGACAGGGGGGAGAACGGCATTCATATATTTCGGAGCAATTCAAATGAGTAAAGGTCCATTTATTCGGCTCAGGTTCGGAATCTTTAAATACCATCACATTCCTAGGCATGTCCGGTCTATCCTGTGACCCATATATTATATTAAAGGCGTCCCCCATCAATGAGTGTCAGAGCCCTATAGTTTGTGCGGGAGGACGCGCTAAGCGCAGGTGAGTCTCTTTATTATAGCATGTTCCAGAGGCGTCAGGGAAAAGACAAACCTGGATGCTCGGTGTGGCACCGAATCACAAAAGGTTGATCGGCTCACAACCTTCGCACAGATGACGCCAGAGGCCCCTCCGTACAGAGAGGTGTCATTGGCGTTCCAATCTAACTCTCTGGAAAAAAAAAAAAAACGCTTCCTCTCGCTCTAGACGTGAGGGGCGAGGTGCATATCGACCTAACTATCCGCCCAAAAGAATACCAGAGAGCCCCCCAACCACTACAAGGTGAGCGATCAAAAGGGTCTTATTATGTATATATACTATAATCTATAATTATACGATACTTATATATATACATATATATATAATAATATATTATATATATATATATAATATATATTAATATATATATAATATATAAAACTATATAATTTAATTATATATAATACTTATATATAAACTAATATATATATATAAAATATATAATATCATATTATAGATAATATATAATATAATATATATAATAACTAGTTTAACTATAAAAAATTTCAAAAACATGGATTCTGAAAATTTGAAAATTCTGCAGCGCTCGTGCTAAACCTCCGGGAAAATGGAGCACAAATGACAATGGAGACGAAAGGAACGTTGGATATATTAGATTACAGGTATGTTTTAATTACGAAAAAATTAATAAAGATGTTTTTAATTTTATTTAAAAGCATGCTTTTATTATAGCACTAAAGGTTACACTTGAGATAATAAATTTTTAAACGAACATCCACGGCCGGCAAAGTCGATTAGAAGCATTGAGGTGACAAAAATAATAGCGCTAGCGCCACTATAGGACTCCGCGACAAAGCGCAGGAGCCACTCAAAAAACATATTAGCGCGCCCAGCTCTGATATATATAATATACTACTAATTATCATATATATATATCATATAATTATATATAATATATCATACTATATAATTATAATATATATTATATAATATATAGTATATATATATATATATAATATAATATAATATATCATTATATAATATATATATATATATATATATGATAAAATACTAATATATATAATATAATTAATATAATATATATCATATATATATATATATAATATATATATATATATATATATATACATATATATATTAATATATATTATCATTTAGGTGGAACCGATCGTCAATTGACGTTTGCGATGCGAGATCTATAACGAGGTATGAGAGATGCGTATCTTTAAAGTAGAATGAGGCATGCTGATGTTTACTCTTTAGAAAATTGAATTAAAAACTCAAAAAAAACTAATATATTAGATACAATATATAATATTTATCTATATATATATATATATTATATATATAATATATATAACAATACTAATATAATATAGTATATAACAATATGCACATAATAATAAATTACATATTATACATATATTACAGCTTTCACCACCACTCACGGCGATCCCTATTCAGGAAGGCGTGTTGACGCCAAATTTCACCGCTAGACGCAATACGCAGAAGAGCACAGAGCCGGCTTTAAATCGTGGGAGATTAAATCAGCAGGACACGAGATGGAAGAGAATTCACAAAACAGAGGTGGCAGGAAAAATGTCACCACCACTCACAGTCAGCCTGGAGTTACCAATATCTACAAAAAACTCCGCGCAATACAGCACCCCCCTTGTCCTAACCGAGGCCCAATCGTAAAACCGCATGGTGGTCACCGAGACTTGGTATAGTTCCCATTACACAAATGCGCTTGCGGCATACCACTATAAAAAAACAACCACGAGATGAACCGCACAGTACACACATCGCCGCACGCAAAGAACCATACGAGAGCGACTCATCAAGTGACGTCGTCCGATGCGCTCTTTGCAGACCACGACCCAGGCCATCTCGATAATGACCAGAAATACGACTATTGGCTTCAAATCTGAAACATACTCAAATGCTAGCATCATAGGTTTTAATCTCTCTC
>JABUQX010055386.1:0-26156 GCA_015478945.1 Trachelipus rathkii
AAAAAGAAGATTCGATTCAGATTCTGTTATATAAATCCAGCAAAATGCTGACCGCCGAGGATGGTGATATGACGGACATGGATGTAGAAATCATGTCTGGCCAAAGGACCATCTTTGCTATTTGCAATGCAGTTGAGATACTCTGCATGTAAGACGGTTGTAGGTATTGATTTCTCCTTCGCTGTTGAAAAGTCTGGTAGTCCTGTGTCAGTTCTCAGTTTTTGAAAGCCTTCAGTGTAGCGGAATGAACCAATGGCTTAGCAAAGCTATACTAACGCATCCGCTACCGACCGCCGGAGGGATCGTATCAGTTATTTCAGGCCCATAACGGAGGATGTGGGTGAGTCATTGGAGCGACGAGATATTTCTGTGTAACTTTCCACACTAAGGAAGGGAGTTGTGGTTAATCAGTCGTAGTAAGTCGAAATATTGTTTGCGTTTGAGAAAAAAATTATTCGGCGCGAGATCTCGTGGCTGCTTTAAATATACGATGTTTGGGGTGGACGGGTCTTTTTGTATTGCCTGTAGGGTTTCTTCTTCTCTCGGTTGGCTTGTCGCTTGGGACCACCAAGGGGTTGCCGAACGCCTGCCTGAGGAAGACTGCGAAATGCAAGCCGCTGCCGAGAAGACTACTTTCTGGAAGAAGCAAAAGGCATCATCAACAGTCGGAAAAATCGTTTATTGAAAGGAGAAAGAGGGATAGCTGTGGCCTGATGAAAGGAGCCACTCGTGATCATAAGCCAGCTGGAGTGGGTTTTTGCATTGGGCTTGGAGCAAGCTCATTTAATGCTATTGGGTATGATCAGCTGCCGAATAATATAATCAAAGCGGGACCCAGGGAAACGATCCATGAATGGGAGCAAAAGGAAATGTCAATACAAGAAGAAGTGTGTGCATCATAGGGATGTACCGATAGTATCGGTATCGGTATCGGTAGTATCGGCATTTTGATGTATCGGTATCGGTTAAAATGGACGATACTTAGCCGATACTTCTTTCTTTTTTTGTGAAAAATTTGAGAAACTTTTAGATTAAAAAATAATTAATCTAGTTCGATATAGATAGTAGTACTAAGTTATGTTTTTTTTCCTCGATTTGATTTTTCCGGGTTAATCGGTTGAGGTTAATGTTTTGTGGTCTTTTAGCGGCAATAACGTGTGTCTGTGGTTGCCAGACGAAGGTTTATAATCTTATGCCACTAATTTATCTTACTATTTTTTAGTTGCTGATTGCAATAGTAATTGTTTTTTTTATGTATGGGCATTCGTTGAGAGCGTGTGATGCGTGAGTACTTTTTTTAACTGTTCTGATTGTAAAGGCGCTGAAAGAGGGATTTTTATTGTTTTAAAATTTAGGTTTTAGGTACGAATAATTTTTCCTCATTTCTCTTTGGTTTTTGTCTATTTGTTTCTGTTTTTTTTTTGTTTTTTTTTTTTCTGATTGCTTTGTGCGTGTATGATAGCAGTTTTGCACAGGCGTGGCTTTCTTCTGACTTTACCAACATCAATGTTGCACTCTAACTCTGCATCCATGGAATACTAACTCTCTAACTCTAACCTAATTTTATATGCTCTTTGTCTGAGACCCAGATGGCTAGAAATTCATCCCTCAACTCGTTTAATATATCCAACTAATTATTTTATAATTTCCGTTAGAAAAGGGTGGAGCTATGTGCCCTTTGTAGAATATAAACATTCCCTATAACCGTTTTCGAGAATGATCGAATCTCCTAACTTCAATGTTTTTGGGGCTAAATCTGTCTTCTTCTACTACAATATTTCTATGCTTCTGCTAACTGTTCTCCCCTAAAAGAAGCAGATATTCATTCCTTTTTTTTAATAACCTCACTATTTCTCACGAGACTTTAATATCTTCTCATCCAAATACTGAGTTCTCTATTTAAGGGGATTTCAATGTAACAAGACTGAATTGTTGGTTCCTCTCGTACTGATTTAGTTTGGAGGAAGCAGATCATTCAGTATTCTCAACGATCTGGAGCACTTGATTAATAACCTAGACAATTCCGGATCGTCCACACCGAGTTCTTGAATCACACTTGACCTATGTTTCAGCACTAGTCCTTTCTCTCTATAAATACACACCTTCGCTCCTATTGGTAATCTGACAATCAACGCTTATATGACTTAATTTTAATACTTTCTCTCTTCCAGATCTCACCTGCCCTATGCGGTTTTCTGGCACTTTGATCGGGCCGATTGGGGGGCAATTCGTTCTTCTACCTAACTATGAATTGAAGTACTGCTTTGACTCTTAAGACGCTTCAGATTCTTCCGATAAAGTGGGAACTGTAATTGTTAATGGGATGAGCAGGTCATTCCTTCTTGGACTACATCTTCTCTCCCAAAATCCATGGTTCGATCGTGCTGTTCCTGTCATTCAAGGGGCTAGAGACAATATTATCGGGTGTGGAAAAACTTCTGCGTTCTCCTATCACTCTTGCCAATTTTCATTCAGCTAGAACGTTGCAGATACTCTTCGACGAGCAAAGCGGACTTTCATCTAACGAAAGTGCGCTAACCTCGCTTGGTTCTCCTACTGAAAAATCTCTCTGGCCTCTTGCCAAAAGCATCTCTAACAACTTCTGTAAATCTGCCTTTCTCCTCTTATTCGCTCTCTTTGATGATTCTGTTGTTAATACTTCAACTGAAAAGCCCAATCATCTCTTTGGCCTCCCATTTTCCTCTAATTCAACCCTGGTCTCTTCCTCCCTTTCCTCTTCCTCTCCTTCTTCCCTCTCAGTGTCCTATGCCTTTGCCTGTCAATTTCATTTGATCGGTGCATGAGCTCCTGAAATCTAATGAACGTTAGGAAGGATGGGTGGCCCGGATGGCATCCTATCCGAGTTTTGAGGAAGTGTGCTTCCGTGCTGACTCCGCCCCCTCGTTCATCTATATTTTCTATGCCAATACAGCCGTTATCCCTCAGTGTTTGGAGCCGCCGCATATGTCCAACTATTCCGAAAAAAGGAAGCTGTTCTGATCTTCTAAACTATCGCCCTATAGCTTCACTTGTCATTCTATCTAAGATTTTGAAACCCTTCTCACTTCTCACTTCCTGAATCATCTGGAATCTCTTTCGCTTCTTTCTGATTACCAGTACGGCTTTCGGTGCTCGAGCTCTACTGGCATATACTTTCCTATTTAAGATTTATGGTTTTCCGCCTTTAGGACTACGGGAAGACTTGTGTGGTGGCGCTTGATCATATCCAAAGCATTTTGAACCGGTATGGGCACCGCGTCACTACTCCTCCAAGTTCGCCTCCTTTGGGTTTCCTTCTTCTCTTTGCTTACTTATGTCTAGCTTTCTTTCAAAATCGCTCAATATCGGCTGTTGTTGATGGGCGACTTCTTTTTGTCTGTCAATATGGTGTTTACTCAGGGTTTCTGATTTTATCTCCTACTTTATTCCTGCTTTTCACAATGATCTTCTCAGTCTGCACATCTAACTCTAATCTTACTCATGATGTGATGATTGACCTTCCATTCCTTCAACTCATCTCAATTCTGCTCCTTCTTTACTTCTAGAATTTGCCTCTCGTTTTAATCTTTCCGATTTCTATTCTCGTGATCTGGATAGAATTTCAGGTTGGGTCGTCTCAAGCTTGTTGAAATTTAATTTTTTTAAAAACCAACTTCTAACAAATCTCTCTCTCTCTAAGACACTTAACTTTTCCTATCTCTTTCGACGTTCTCTCGTCTCTCCTGTTGACAATATAAAATCCTTGGCCTTAACCAAACAAAAAAATGTTTTGAAAACCTCAAATCACAGTGGTTGCTAGGCGGCCTCACAGAAACTGGGAGTTCTGTTTAGAGCGCAAGACTTTTTTCCTCTCTCAGTTACTCCACCTATACACGGGTCTCATCCGCCTTGTATGGAGTGACTGCTCTCTAACTGTAGGGTGGCGGGGGCTCCTGTTTCATCCGGCTTTTGGATAGGGTCGAGTCAAGCAAAAGACTTATAACTGTCCTGTACTTTCTAGTTCATTTGACCTTTAATATTTGCGGCCCGATGTTGGTGCTTTATCCCTTTTCTATAGGTGCTGTAGAGGGGCAAGTGCTCGAGGGAACTATCCATTCGCGTACCACCACCTTTATGACGCCCTCGTAGCACAAGGGGTGCTGGTCGGCACATGAGTTTTGTGTTGATGTTAGTAACTCCAGACTGGTTCCCTGCGGTGCTTCTTTCTTTCCTGCCACCTCTTGTTCTGTGGAATTCTCTTCTCAGTGTTTCCTACTCAATTTAATTTCTCTCACTTTAACCTGCGTCTGTGCTTATTTGCGTAATTTGCGTTAGAACTCCTTGAAGAGGGTTCTGCCCGTGAGCGGCGGTGACAACTTGTAAAATAAATATATAAAGGTTCTCATAAGGATTCGCTTAAGCTAGCTGAAACCCACAAGAATGGCAACCTTCCGCCGTGAACACCTAGAATGCATTAAAATAGCATAACCGAGAAGCTTGCTCGCTTGACAAAAAAAGAAAGAAAAAAGAGACAGATGTGGAAGCCGCCTTATCTCAACCCTGGCAACAGCACTGAATAGTGACGATGTGGTCTTTTCAGCAAATAAACCTTCTGAAGATGAGGATTTGGATATGTCAGACTTTGATAAGTTCTGCGAAATTGCATTGACATGCTCATTCACTTCAAGGAATCACACAGGCAACCTCACGAAAAGTGAGAGACAGTCATTCAAGGAGCAAAGATATTCAACTTTGCATCTTGTGAAAGAGGGATGAAGGTCTACGAAACATAGATGCTGCTTACAGAGAGAGATCCTTTCATGGTGGCATGGAAAATGGGCCCAAGGTTTTCATTATTATAGTGACTTGAGCGCAATATTTATCAGCACCTTCCTTCGATCAGTGAGAGAGAGCGATTTTAAGTGTGGTTAGGTAGGAATGTAAACACCCTAAAAAAACAGTCTCTCAACAGATAACTAGTGAAAGCTTAAGCTTTGTGCATCACAATTTTTTTGAATTTTTGAAATTTGTGCTCAATGATATCTATCTTACAGGAGTATTTTATTATGTCATGTTTGAAAGTAATAGCGTATTTTTATTTTAAACTTTTTGGCTGATTAATTGAGGTCTTCTTCTTTCATTATTTTTTAATTCTTTATATTGTAAGCTAGTTATAGAAAATCTTCTTGTAATTGTAATCATGTTAACTAAAAGCTAGTAGCAAACTTGTTAATATGTCTTTGAAAATGGAATGGCAATATTTTTTAAATACAACCAAACATAAAAAAGTTATTAAATAATTTTATATTTGCAATTATTATTCCTTATAGGTACTCTTTTAATTTATAAAGATAAATATCTTGGCACAACCCATTGAAATATAAATGACTAAAGTTATTGGTTTGATATCGGGAATGCAATCCTTGAGTTGCCTAGCAAGTGCAGCAATGTTCTATCTTATTACCTGTGTATTTATTATATTAATTAGAAGTATCGGTATCGGTATGGTATCGCACCTAAAAAAGAATAGAAGTATCGGTTATCGTATCCGCCTCTTTTCTGGTATCGGTACATCCTAATATATATATATATAAATAGGTTGGGAGTCCTGCTGTTAAGGCATCCAGGGAAAAGGGGTTGGATGATCTATTATAGATCTTGGACTTAGATAAAGTGACAGAGTCACCCCATAAGGGGTGGCGGAGGTTGAGTCAGCCTAGTTAACACCGAGCAGGCGAGCTGTTTAAAAAGAATGCTGCTAAGTCGACCTTCATAAATTCACTACTCGCGCTAAGTAGATTGAACATATAGTAAGGTCGATGGATAAGTGAATTCTTGCCGATAACTGCATGAATTTTGGTTTGGAGAGGACTGGGAATAGGGATAGATTTGTGAATGAGTATTCTCCTCCCCTATCATTGTTACCTCTTTCTATAGAAGTTAACGGCGATTTATATCAATGGTTGAGGAAATGATGACATAGTCGAAGTTTCTGCAAACATATACACTTTCGTGTACATATGTTTATTAGTTAAACAAGTTCTTCGAAATTAGAGTAATATCCACGACAATTCCATTGGAAGGAAAGTAGTCATGGGGAGTTATGAATATTATGATGGTGGGTCTATAGTAGACAATTGTCTCTATGTGACTGGGGTAATGTTAGAGGTGGGTTCAGATTGAGAGGGAAGGTTGAGACGTGGGTCTCGGCGAGGAGGGGAACAAAACCTGGGGGGCAAGGGTAGTCATACACCAGAGATTTGTTAGGTTGTAATGACTACTTTTATAGAGGAGTTTTTTCAGCAATGTATTGGTGAAAGAGCTTCACCATGAATGCGAGATTTTAAGTTTGAATTAACAAGTCCAACTTGTTATGTTGGTTTGGTTGGTTAATAGAAGAGCATCTCGTAATGCTCATATTATTAGTGAGAGCATTATCAGAAGTCGGTCTGGTTGTTCAGAGCTATTATTTCATAGGCTAATATGTTGTGTGTGTAAGGACGTAGAGTTTTCCATGGAGATGGAAGGAAGGTGTATCCAGAAGGGTATTGTCTTTTTGAGAAGTATTGGGGTTACGACATCGATTTCCAATATGGGATTCGAAGAATTGCAAGGTCTGATTCTGTGAGAATTTTCCACGTACTTCATCATGGCGGGTGATTTTGGAAATTGGCAGTTTGATTGGAGACATGGGGACCTCTGGTCCAAATTTTCATGTCTCCAACAGACCCAGAACGCCTAGAGCGTTTGCGACGTTTACTGTTTGAACAGTTTTCCAATTCACCCTTTCTCGGAGTGCAGGAAGCATTAGAAGAGAAGTGGGTCATCGCATCAAGCTCCATTTGGGAGCTGTTATCCAATTCATCTTCTAGGGTAAAGAATCCCTTAGAGAGAGCTGATAAAGGAAACTCGGGAGAAGAGTTATAGGAAGAATCACAAGAACTAAAAACTGTCTTGTAGAACGATTAGATGGTTGGTTGGTGAGTTGTTCATTAGCTGGGATTTGTTTGGGTACAGTCTTTTGAAGCCTTTGCATTTGTCTCAGAAGTAGACTTATGGCGAGGTCTCTTCTGAGCTGCATTTTTTACATCTGGGGTTATTGTGTTTGTTTAGAAATTCGGTTGCTCTATATTTTAACGAATTCTTTAACTTGGCGACTATTTTTTTCTGTGTGTTTTGAAACATCTTTACCAGGGGTTTTAGTAATAGTGGGAGGCGAATTAAGGGACAAAGAAACCGTCCTCTTGCATAAGTTTGGTGAACATATTTGGTAAGTATGGGACAGTGTGTCTTGGCAGGAAGTGTTTCCAAATTTTGTATTGGATGAGCTAACTTAGTTTCATTACTAGCTTGTTGAGAGTTAATATTCAGAATAGGCTTGTTGATGGCTTTTTGGACGGGAGATTGAATCAAGGGCTGCCTTTGTACTCTTTGAGAAGTTGGTAGTGTGGACAGTACAGGTAGACTGGTTTGCAGTCCTTATCTGAAATTACAACCATAATTGAACGAGAAAGGCCGATTATTAATAGGGTTTTGTTTGGCGGCGTATCAATGCGAATGCGATGGGGTCAGAAATCATATAGCAGCGTTAAGATTGATTTTTGATTTGGCTGACTATTTCTTCATTGAAGCTGGCGTATAACACTCTCCTCAATTTATGTGTACATAAGCTTAAAACCTCTGTTCAAACAGGTAAGACGGGCATTTGAAATAGGAAGCAACTGTGGGTCCTCCACAGTTTCTGCAGTTAGGGGTATTTTTCACATGGAGTGTGAAATAATTCTCCGCAGAATTTGGGCATAGTAATCTCGTCCTACAGTATTTTTCGGGGATGACTCAACCGTTGACAATTTGAAGCAAACGTCTGGTCGAGGGATAAACGGTGCAAACACTGTACTTTCGACCCTTTTTGCGCCTTTGTAAGGGGATAAGGGGTATTGAAGGTAGCAGTAAACGGGGATTGGTTTGTCAGGATGTTTCCCGGCGAGGGGGAAACTCTATAATGTTTTGTAACGGAAAATCTTTTCTGTTGGAGTTCTTCCAAAATAACAGCTGTGTCTTCGTCTTTCCTGTTCATTAACATATACAACATGCCTTTAGATTGTGCTTTCTGTATTTCTTACAGAACTAGACATAAGAGGAAGCATCTCCAAGAGACTTAAGGAATGACAAGAATGGCACTTTGATTTCCGTTAAGCACTTTTACGAGATGGACCCATTCGGTCTTTCAATCCAGGGCTTTTTCATGTCTTCTCGCGAGACTGTATATCTTCTATCCAAATACTAGAGGTCCTTATTAGGGGATTTCAATGTACACACACTGAATGGTTGGGTCCTCTCATACTGATTTAAGGTGGGGAGGAGGCGGAATCATTCAGCATTCTCAACCGATCTTGGAGCAACTTAATTAAAGAAACCTCACACACATTCGGATCGTCCCTCAATATTCTGAAGAAAATCTTGACTATGTTTCAGTCACCACTAGTCTTCTCTCTTAAATACAACCAACTTTCGCTCCTATGGTAAATCTGACCACAAACCTTAAATATCTCTTAATTTTAATACTTCTCTTCCAACAGCTATCCTGCCCCACACGGTTTTTCGGACTTTTTCGCGTTGCTTCTCCGCTAACTATAATTGGAAATGACTGCCTTTGTCTCTGGTGATCCTTGACTTCTTGTCCGGATAAGGTGGGGCTGTAAATCTGTTGATGGAATGAAGCAAGGTTCATTCTTCTTCGATCTAAATCTTTCTCTCCTAATAATCCATGGTTCGATCTGCTTGTTCTCCTGACCATTCCAGGCTAGAGAAGCAGTGCGTATCGGGAATGAAAAAATTCTCGTCTCCCTAATACTCTTGCTAATTTTCATTCTGCTAGAAACCGTTGCAGGGATACTCTTTCGACGAGCAAAGCGGGCTTTTATCAAACGAAAGTGCGCTAACGTCCTTGGTTCCTACTGACAAATTTTCTGGCCTCTTGCCAAAAACATCTCTAACAACCTTTGTAAATCTGTCTTTCCTCTCTTATTCGAATCTGATGGTTCTGTTTGCTAATTCTCCAACTGAAAGGCCAATCTCTTCGGCTCCTATTTTCTCTAACAACCCTGGACGATTCTGGCATTCTGCATTCTCCCCTCCTTCTCCGTTCAGGTGTCTCTACGGTTCTTTGCTGTGTATTACGACTTCGTGTTCGGGTGCATGGGGTCCTGAAATCTTCTGTGAATCTTTCAGAGAGGCCGGGTGGGGCCCGGATGGCATTGACTCGCCCAGAGTTATTGGGGGAGTGTGATTTCCGTGCTTCCCGCGCCTCGTATCACTATATTCTGCTATTGTTCTCAATACTGACTTTACTTCCTCAGTGTTGGAAGCACAATGTCCCAACCTTAATTACCGAAAAAGGAAAGCTGCGTCTTTGAGATTCCTCTACTAACTTCCTGCCCTATGCTCTTACTTGTATTCTAATCTAAGATCTTTGAAACTCTTCTCAACTCTCACTTCTTAGATCATGTGGAATCTCATTACCTTCTTTCCGATCGCCAGTGCTTTCGGCGCTCGAGGTCTACTGCGATATACTTTCCTATCTTACTGATTGATGGTTTCCGCCCTTAAGAACTACGGGAGACTTGCGTGGTGGCGGCTCTTGAAATATCCAAAGCATTTTACCGGGTTTGGCACGCGCACTGCTTTCCAAGCTCCCTCCTTTGGGTTTCCTCCTTCTCTTTGCTTACTTATGCTTAGTTTTCTTTCCAATCGCTCAATATCGGCTGTTGTTGATGGGCGCCTCTTCCTTTTCTGTCAATAGTGGTTTCCTCAGGGTTTGTCTTATTCCTACTTTAATTCCTACTTTTTTGCATTAATGATCTTCTCACCTGCACATCTAACTCTATTCACTTATATGCCGCTCCCCCCCCCCTTCATTCCCCCCCCCCCCCCCCCCCCTTTCACAACTCATTTCATTCTGCTCCTTCTTTTTAATTCTAGAATTGCCTCCCGTCTAAATCTTCCGATTTCATTCTCGCTGATCTGGATAGAATTTCCAGTTGGGGTCGTCTCAAACCTTGTGAAATCCAATTCTTTAAAAACTCAACTTCTACAAATCTCCCTCTCTAGACACTCTAACTTTAACTATCTTTTCGACCGGTTCTTCTGTCTCCTCTGTCGACAATATCAACTCCTTGGCCTTAACAATAAACAAAAAAATGTCTTGGAACCTCACATCAAACGGTTGCTAAGGTCGCCTCAAAGAAGCTGGGAGTTCTGTCTAGATCTGCGAGACTTTTTTCCTCTTCACAGTTACTCCAGTTATATACAAGGGCCTCATCCCGCCTTGTATGGAGTAACTGCTCTCATATCTTTGGGGGGGCTCAGTTTTCACCAGGCTTTTGGATAGGGTCGAGGAGTCAAAAGCAAAAAGACTTATCAACTGTCCTGTTCTTTCTAGTTCAATTGAACCCTCTATTCTTTTGCGGCGCAAGGATGTTTTGGTGCTTTGATCTTCTTTTCTATACGGTAGCCGTAGCGGCAAGTGCTCTAGGGAACTTACCTCTCGCGTACCACCACCTTTAGACGCCCTCGTAGCAACAAGGGGTGCTGTGTACGGCACATGAGTTTTTTGGTGTTGATATCAGCAACTCCATACTAGTTCGCTGCGGTGGGGCCTCCTTCTTTCCTGCCACCTGTTTTGTGGAATTCTCTTCCATCTTCTGTTTTTCCTACTCAATTTAATCTCCTCACTTTAAAGCCCGCGTCTGTGCTCATCTGCGTAATTTGTGTTAGTTGAATTTTTTGTTGATTTTAACACCCCCTCCTTGAATAGGGCTTTGCCCGTGAGCGGTGGTGATACAGGAGGGTCTTCAACTCCTAGGGCTTTTTCAAGTGCCCTACTGAGAGGAATGGTTCTGTGCTCAGTAAGAGTTTTGGAGGTAGTGGGTCGCAGTATGTAATACATCGGGGATGGAAATGTCTGCTGACATTCCTGGAGGGGGTGCAGCGGTATGGAGTAAACGAATGATACGACTGTTACGGGGGCAACTTTACGGGGATTGCCCGGGCCTGTCGCGGGCCACCCTGGGGTGTTTAGGGGTTTGCTGGTCGGACAAATCGGCGAAATTTTGCAACGAAAGGATCCTCAAGGTGTAGGAGAAGGAAGTACAGCAAGGTACCAGGTCTAGAAGTAGTAGGGGACCGTGGTAGGGTCGGCTGGGTACCTGAAAGACTGGTAATTGTTTGTTGATTTGTTTAAACTCACCTTTATTTAAACACGTTATTTCGTTCAAGGACTTCTTTCATAAAAATATTTTTACCACAAACTTCGTCTCCATCCATGGATGAACAGCATAACAATAATGCAAATGAGATATAAGACGTAATTACAAGGTTTGGGCTGGAAAGGTGTATATTTCATAAGGAAGTAATCCTTCTCTCCAAAGCAGGTCACAGTCCAGAGACCCACCAACCACTCCCGGACCCCACCCCGTAAGGTGGGCTGTGGATGATGTGGCTTCGGAAGATCCTCCCAGAACTCTACGTCGGTGACCCACCCGTTTCTTACCAACACGGCACACATATAGTCTTTCAACGCAAAAGCCTGAGAATTATCCACAACAAGTGCTAAGATCCAGCCTCTCCGGTGGTTAGCCCAGGGCTTCAGGTTCCTAACAATTGGCGGACCGTCAAGAGGTGAGCGTAAGAATGACCGGTTTTTCAACTGTTACCCCTCACTCCACGGGAAGAATGGTGGGGTGAACTGTAAATCCTCTGCTGGAAGAGCCCGCATAGCCCAAGGTGCTGTGATCGGAAAGGGGATCGGGTAACCTTATACAAAAATTAAAGGGACTTATGGGGTAGGAATTGAATGAATTTAAACGAAAAAAAAAAAAAAAATTCGCTTCTTCGCTCTAGGACGCTGAAGGGCGGTATATCCCGCCCAGCAGCGTCCCAGAGAGCCCTCCAACCACGATTAAGGTGAGCGAATGACTGATGAGTATATATAAATATATAATATATATATATATATATATATATATATAATATATATTATTATAGTATAATTATAATATATATATATATATATATATATATAGTATGATATTATATATATATATATATCCATATATAATATATATAATATTTATATATATTATATATATATTATATATATATATATATATATTTTATTATTATTATATATATATAAATATATATATATATAATTTATATATATATGTATATATATATATATATATATATATAATTATATTATATTATTATATATATATATATATTATATAGTATACTATATTATATATATATAGTATATATATTATATATATTATATAATATATATATATATATATATTCTTTCTTTCATTCTTCTTCTTCTTCTTCCTTCCTCTTTGCTCCAAGATTGGGTAAGGTGCTGTACAAGCATCGGAAAAGAAGAGCAGTAGGAGAACATCAGACATAACGTCAAGAAAGAAGCTCAGCCTTACCGCCCCCTCTGCTCCGATCATTAATTAGTGAGCAAGCTCGTCACAGACAGCAAAAATCCCCCTAGAGCATCTATGGACCTGGACGGGCCCTCACTATGGTAAATCGTCAATTAAGGGTTCATCCCCCTGGCCCAGGTGGCCACAACCATGCCCCCATTACAAAACCCCGCATTGCTCTCGCTACATGCACCTTTATTCTCCGCCTCTGCCGAAACACCATTTCTCTCTCAGAACATTCGTATCACCGCTCGAATCCCACTTTTGCTCTTCGTCTCGCCAGCCGGTCGGTTCCAACACACTCACCACTAATACATCGCGCTTAAACCAACCGAATATCATTCAATCCTTTCCACATGACCAAACCATCTCAACTACTTTCATTTTATTCTCTCATTTACCTTTCTTCATCACCACACATCTGTCTATACACAGTTCATTTCTCATTTTAAGTTAATTCTTTTCACACCTAAGCTCATTGTACCTAAGATCTTTGTGGTGCCTCCTTCGTTCCAGCCACATCTGTTTTGTGGAACTCCTTGCATTCTTTTATTTTCCCCGCTATATTTAATTCTTCTTCTATTTAAATCCCGCGTCTGCGCCCACTTAAGGGAATTGCGTTAGGCAAGGGACAGGGTGGGTTTTCCATTTCCATTTTATTTTTTTAATGTTTTTCTTTACTGTAATTTTTTTTTTTTTTTTATTTTATTTATTTTTTGTGTTCTCCCTCCTTTGAAAAGGGCATTGCCGTGAGTGGTGGTATCAAAAAAAAAACATATAAAAAAAAAAAAAAAAAAAAAATAAAAAAATAAAAAATAAAAAAAAATAAAAATAAAATATATATATATATATATATATATAATATATAATATATATATTATATATATATATCATATAATTATTATAATCTATATATATATATATATATATTATATTATATATTATATATTATTAGTATATTACTATATACTAATAACTTACCACAAATATTTGTATTAAACGGATGCGCAGCTTCTACTTCAGACGTTTGTATTACTTCATCCTCATTTTTGTCTTCATCAGCCTTATTGGATAGTCCCAATGAAGGAACTGATGCCTTTTCAGGAAGTTCCAGATCATCTAATAATAATAATAATAATAATAATAATAATAATAATAATAATAATAATAATAATAATAATAATACTAATAATGCCATAACTGAAAATTTAAGCACAAGTGTCTGAGCTAGTCCCTCCCTTTGATTTAACAACACAACTATTCCACTTCCTACCCCCCTCCACAACTACCATGTGGATAAGAAAAGTAATATATAGTTACATACCAATACCAATATCTACCAAATTACCACTGGGACAAAGTTACATACCAATTTGTACCAAACTACCACTGGGACATAAGGTTTGCAATTTCCTAAGGAATGTTTTAGTAGCAGTAAATCCTCTTAGCAACTTCTCTTCGCTTCCAGAGACAAATGTAACAGGATTGAGTGATGTAATGCAAGACATATCAAGACCATGTACTTGTGGACGAGCTATTTTCCTGCCATTTTATTCTATTATATATATCATATATATATTATATAGTATAATTATATATATATATTA
Source organism: Trachelipus rathkii (assembly GCA_015478945.1). NCBI lineage: Eukaryota > Metazoa > Arthropoda > Malacostraca > Isopoda > Trachelipodidae > Trachelipus > Trachelipus rathkii. Next base: position 14,075 of record JABUQX010055386.1, read on the forward strand.
TATATATAGTATATATATATATATATATTATATATATATAATTATATATTTATGTATATTTAAATATATATTTTTTTTTTTTTTATTTATTTATTTTTTTTTTTTGAGAAAATGTACAGGAGCCACCACGGTTCACAAAGAAGCAGCCATACTGGGTTGAATAATCAACACCATGGGTGGGTCCTGGCATATACATATTTTAAATGTCAAAGGCAAATTTAAATGGTCTTAAAAGAACAAAATAGATAAAATTAAATAAATTCATATCCTTAAATGTTCATGATTCCTCATATTCATAAAATCATATGTTGTAACAATTTTCCCTTCTTGGAGACACAAGAAAATAGAGCTACTGCTAAAGTTGGAAGATTCAGATAAGATATGGGATAATTTTCAGATGTTATGGATCATAAAATAGTAAAATGACAATGGCAAATAGTGTGCAGTTGGGAACAATCAACGAAGATATGGCGAACAGATTGCGGGCTATGGCGAAGGCAAAATTTACAGATGGGAGGAGGGTCCTGCGACATATAGTGACTGTGAGTGATAATGGTGTGGCCAATACGGAGGCGTGGAAGTATCACCTCATGTAGGCGCTTTTACCGGTGGGAGGAAGACCACTCATCGATGCTCTGTTTTATATTTCTAAGTTTCGCTTCTCTCTGATCACTCGACAAGCACTCTTGCCAATAAGATCGAAAGCCTTGTCGGAGAGCAGGGAAGTAATCAGTTGATGGGAGGTGCCTTGAGTCGAAATCCCGGAGGTGCCTGGACAGCCCGAAAAGAAGAGGAGGCCATTTTGGACTCTCTATCAGAGATTTCATTGCCGATACCATGGTATCGGTGGTACCATTCAATTTTTGAGGTATCTGTATCGGAAATTTGATAGTAGTATCTGTAAAATTTTTTCATACTTTAACGAATTACCAAAAACATTTTTGGCACGTCATTAAATTTGATTTTATTTTATACTATATACTATATACTCATATATATATATAATAATTATTAATATATATCAATATATATAATATATACATTTATTATATTATATTTAGTATAATATTATATATATAATATATATATTATAATATAACATTATATTATATTTATTTATAAAGATTATTGTAAGAAGATATTATATAATGATATATATATTATATAATATTATAATATATATAATAGTTAAATAATCTTATATAATATATATATTTACCGATATAATATAAATTGAGTAAGGTAATGACATCTACATATGAAGAACACACTTTGAATAAATTAAATATATACTTATATAAATTGTAAATATATATCACTCTCTATGTCCCGCTATTGTGCAGGTTAAGTGTTGGTATGTTGAAAGTTTTCGAGGCTATCAACACCCCTCGCCGAGAGGCAAATCTAGATTAGAACGGTTTCAGCCTTCTTGATCTTGCTATCAGACAAAGAGAATTTAAGAATTTTCTTCAATGACTCGACGACTTTTTTGCATTTCGAGCTTTAAACCTTTCTAGAAATTAAAGTTAACAAATTTCTTTTTTCCTGTTTAATAATAATATATCATTATAATATATATATATATATTATATATAATATATTATATATATATATATATATATATTATATATATTATATATAGATATTATATATATAATAATATATATATATAGGGTCTATTATAAGTGGTCTGGCTGGAGCAAAAATTAAATAATTATGTAATCGTTATTTTAAATATTTTTAGGGTAAATACATTAAATTTGGTAACCTAAAGCCTAACCTTTAACCTAACCTTAAATTAATCTAAACCGAAATTAACCTAACCTAATATTTAAACCCAAATACTTATACACTGTCCATATATAAAATACTTAATAAATATAATTATTACTATAATGATACTACACAATTAAAGATATATATATATATATGAATTATATAAATAAATATATAATAAATTAGTGTATTATTATAAGTATACATTATGAATAATTATTGATACAGGAATGTGATTCGACTAGTGAAAAAAAAAGCCGAATACCGAATATTTCGCTAAAAAAGTAATTCGGCCGAAATATGCCGAAGTATTTCGGCGAATAATCCCTTCGCTATCGCGGCGAAATTCAAGAGATGTTCGATCATCATTTAGAGGAAAAATAAAGAAAACTTACACTGAAGTCAACAAAAAAGGATGAAAATTTTTCAGGGATAGAACTTTGAGAGATACATTAGTAATTCGGACGGTGCGCGATTCCAGATATATAATTCTGGATTTGCTGTGATCAATCCCTTTTTTCGTGGCAATCATGTAATCCCTATTTTGTATTCCCTAGAATGACAAAAATCATATGTGTCAGCAAACTTAACGTATCTCTGATAGACTGTTACCTTCCGCATATATCTACTAGATGTAGCAAGTTTACTGCGTCGATTTCGGGAAAGCCATGTGGACTTGTCGTCTACATGTTATGATGCCAATACACGTGGATGATGTCTATCATTTATCTGAAATACAGTCGGTATGGTCCTCATTGTTCACACAGGGGTACAAACTAACGGATCTTGTATGAGGAGTTGTATTTGTGCCGAAGTGTCCTTGACTGTTGTCTCTTCGAGTTGTCATGAAAAATGACTAACGGACCATGGCACAAGAGTAACATTTATCGTAACAGAGAAGCAGAGCTGCAGAGGCTCTTCCAGTCAGATTTGTACCTCCTTGTGCTATGTGCAGTGAAAGTGCAAGCCTCAACCCTTTATTAACTCTTTTTTTTGCTTAATGGGGTGGGAAAACGTTTTTTGCCCAGCAACGATGCAAGGTAAGTTGCAGACTGTTATTGGACACTAATCACATTAGATCCAGTTATACAGTGTAGTGTTGTATCAACAACGGTTCAAAGTTATGTCTTTCAGTCCTATGTACGGTAACTCGCCACTCCGTTACGGATAAGAGAGGAGATATATTCTCAAAAATCAAGACATTTGGAGAGGCTCAATATCCTGTTACATGAGTATACGGTAATACTGCAGTCACCTCAAAAATGGATAAACGTTATTTTGCTTCATCGTCAGCAAGCAGGTTTCACCAATATACCTGCCTCCTTGCTATTGGGACAGCCGGGCGCAAAGGATCACTGGACCAAAAGAGAATGGCCACGGGGAAACCTTGACGCCAGTGACAGGAACATCGTACGCGAACCACTTGTACAGAGAGAAAACTATCATCTTACCTCCACTACAATCATAAAACTGCGAAAAAGAAGCAAACAATTTGTGATGGCCCTGGACCATGATGGTGTATGCTTCTATATATGCTCAACGTTCCTGGTCTGAGTGTCGGAGAAGAAACAAAAACAGGATATTTGATGCCCACACATACGTGGTGACACTCTCTCCTTATGCTTTCCTTGCTACAAACAATGGACTGTGGTACTCAGCAAGAGTGTGGATTTTACTTTTTCAGATGTAGCAAAGAATTTTCTGGGAAATGGGGAAAAAGAAAACCGAGAACCACTAACATTTGTACAGGAAACTGCTAGACAGTTTCATTCTTCATATGGATGCTATATGAGTATAAAGTTGCCACCACTTACATTCTCACCAAGAATAATTCCAGAGAATAAAACCTATACGTATGTTAGTGATGAGCAGGGTGACGTTCCATTCAAGATTAAAGATTCATGGCAAGGACCTTACCAGGACGAGCGTGATCTATCAATATTGATTGGGCCCGACTATGTTGAGTCTTTTTGCATGATGGATATTTCCCAGACGTATGCACAGGTAGATCGGTCTCACGGAAGAGAATTAAGTTACTACAATCTAGTTAGTTCTACAATCACTAAAACACCATTCCTTCTAATTACATTCATTGTCCCATATACTCTTTATTCATTGGTTGTATTCAAATGGTTTTAAGGAGGAATTATCTTATTCAAAAGACATATTCATTATTTCATTATGCGATTGTTCTCTATCCAAACTTTCACTATATCCAATATAATATATTAATTTAAATAATAATAGATATTATTATATACTCTTCATAAGATTATTTAATTATATATATTCTATAAATAAATATATAATAACCTAAAATAATATAATTATATATAGTATATCATAATATTATTATATAATATATATATATATAATATAACCGTTCGACTATATTTGGTAAATCTTTAAAATTGAGTTTTTAAGGATTTTCAGCTTTGAAAAAATAATGTCGTGTTCATTGAAACTGCAATTTCGAAAAAGCAGGAAGAACAACGAGAATTTATTAATGTTAGGTGTCTTAAGATTGGACGTTTTTTAAGTGAAATTTTAATATTTGTGTTTTATGATCACACAATATTTCATTAGTTGTGAAAACCCTGTGTTTATATTATATATAAAAAAATATATAAAATAAATTTATAATATAATACTATCTTAAATATATTAAATATAAAATAATTTATATATATAATCAAATGAGCATAATATATTATATATTTATATATATTCTATTATAATATTAATAAAATTATGATATATATATTTATATCCAATAATTGTGATAGCCCTCTTGAAAAAGGTAAAAAATAGTAAAAATTTTACAAATCTGTGTACACACAATATCTCACATCAAATTAAATACGATAGTGACTAATGCAAAAAAAAATTAATTTTTGGAATCCATCACATCAATAATCAATTGCAAAACCCCGTCCAAGAAATTTCATGTTACCAGATTTATATACAAAGTAATTAAAACAAAAAGTAAATAACTATTTCTTACCTATAGCAAACCATTCACATATGTAAAAAAAATTAAATGAAATTGAAAAAGACCATCAAATTATTAAACTAAACTTCATTGAATAAGCTCTAAGGTTTAAAATGACAGAAACATTAGCATTCTCCATTTTCAGGGGATTAATCCTATTTTTGGCTTCATGAGAAATAATTACTTCCATGTTCCAGATATGTCCTTACAGTTCGTTATGATTTCTTCTTGAAGATTTCAAGGTATTTTCTCAATACTTGTTTTTTCGAATTCATTAAACTATTTCCAGTGTTTTTCCAGACAATTGAAGGATTTTCATTGTCTTCACTGCGCAAAGTAGGCAAAACTTGATATTATATTTTGTTTATTTCTTGATGTAATTCCTATGTACCGTATTTTTATTGCATAGTCGGTGTCTGGGTTAGTAGAATGGGAATGGCTTCTTTTACTCTCATTTTCTTTTCTTAATGACGATTTTGATGCCACAATTTCTTTAAAACATATCTCCATTAGCAAGAAGTGAAACAATGACTTCAGCTGTCACTTTCCCCACTAACGTAGAATCATCTCAGCAGAAGAGTCAGAGCTAAATTTTCATGCATTTCCCCCGATCCTGCATCTTTTTTTTTTTTCCAAAACCTCGGGGGACCATTTTATTTTTTCTACTGGTTCATCTGAGTTCATGTCTTGAAAAAATTAGTTGAATCGCAATCTAAGAAAGTAGCACACACCAAAGATTTATCACATAGAAACTAAAAAAGTCTTTTCACTGATTTGTTTACATTCAACGAGTGTAGTTATTTCACTGAAGCTTTTGCTTTATTTTAATTATTAAAAATAGATTTTATTGCTAAAATTGGAAGGATTCACTTGGGCGAACTGTTACTCACGTATTAATGCTTTGTTTTAGCAAATGTGATCCTAAGCTCACATTTAAATGGAAAAATTGTTGACTATTCAAAAAGTTTCACTTAACATTTTCTGATTGCATTCAACAGCGTATATGGAGTAGTGGGACTTTTGTTTAAACAAATCTTTTACGGGTGTTTAAATAAAATAGCCAAAACAGTAATATAAATGTTAACTGTAATTATGCTGTTTTGAAATTTATTGGAACTACAAAAAATCAAGCTATGCAGCTGTCGTTGCTGAATTGGGAAAATGAGAGGATATGCAATATCATGCAAGTAAAATAAAAATATCTTTAACAGACTTCTGAACATAATATGGAATCGTGAATGCATAGTTTTGCAACATTTGAATAAAACATGAAATTTGATAGCAAGCCACTTCTCCCTTTATACCAGCTACCTTTGTATGTTGGTCTCATTATTCCGTATCACCAAATGAATTCTATTTTTAAGGCAATTATTTAAAACAATGAAACTCAGTCTCATTTGCTGACAAATGACAAAGATATCTCCGTATTGGCAACAACATTTGGCAATATAATAGATTTATTATTTAGAAAATAAGTATAATATATTTAGAATTGAAAACACTTTCCACTTAATTTTGCATACGCTTTGGTAATATAATGGCTGGCGATATTATTTGGCCTTAAGTCGGGCAAAAGAGCGATATAATCCTAATTTATCGGCACCTAATATTATATATATATAATATATCAATGAAAATAAGTACTATATATATATATATAAAATAATATCAATATATATATATATAATATATAGATATATAATATATATAATATAAAAAGAAGAGATAAATATGATTATATATATATGTTAGTATAAATTAATATTTATATTAATATATTATATTAAACTTGTAGTCCTGCCAAACAAATATTATTTCCATCCTCCCTCCGACCTGATGCATTACAAATTGAAATGGATGTCAGAAGCTTTTGGGTGATGGGGACATAAATAGTGTGATCTGCTTAATTTGACGTTTTTTAATGAGGATCTGAATTTGCTCAAGCGGGATAATTTCTGATATAATGAGGATTTGATTTAGGTATGCAGAATATATTATGATATGAAGTTGTATGAAACCCTGTTTACAATATGAAAAAAATTTAGGAACATTTCTAAAAAATATAACGCTTTTTCTTAGAGATGTTTCGATTTTGAATTAACAAAATTGTTTAAACTCCTAAAACTGTTAAAATTGGGTAAAGCTAAGGGATTTCAATTTGATAATTATTTGGTAAATCTTAAAATTGTAGTTGTTAGAGGACACGGTCTGATTGCTATGTTTTCAGCATTTGATAGATAGATAGAATTAATTATGTTGATCTGATGTAAATAGCAAGTTTATGCCGGAAAAGACGACGGAGTGAGATAAGTGACTAAGTGGTATTTATAGTTTATATTGGTGTCTTAAATTTATGTTTTAATGAAATTTTTCAAATTTGTTTTTAGGTATGTGGTATATCGCGCAAATTTAATGTTCATATAAGTCGGGATTAGTGGTATATAACGCGTAGTTGCTTATGAAAAATATACGTTAGTTTAGGAAAAAATTACTCGCTTTTTCTTACATTTTCACGTATTACGAGAAAATATGCAGGGATGAGAACGTCTCGTTAAAAGTAGGTACCATCACATGTGGTACCATGTTCAACATTTTGAAAATGTAATATTGGGGAGCTTAAGTTATACATCTTTGTGAAGTAATGTCGCACGTTTAGTTTAACGTCACAAGTTTGAGATTTTCGAGTGCATGTTTGAAAGAATTATATAACGTGTGTTGTACTATTGAAATTGGCGTAGATTTAGACTCAATAAAAGACGAACATAGAACTGAAATTAGATATTAATTAGTTTTTATAGTAGTTGCTACACTGTATATCTTGAGAGTCTGTTTTTAATTGAAAATTTCAATATTTGTTCTTTGATCATCTAGTGAGTGAACGCCAAAATTAGCATTGGCTAGTTGAGTAGATGAACTCACTATTTTATTAATAGTAAGAGAAAGAACTTAATATATGAGACTTCTAATGTATTATACGTTGTTTGGCTTAAAATATATATACAGCATTACAAATTGTTAGAGAGCGTCATTATAGAAAGAGAGGTATACAGAATTGTTAGTCATAGATATTATCGGAGAGTCCTAATGTTGTTGAATGATATAAGGATGTTTAATGGAAAGATCTCGGTGATGGTAATATGTGCGGATTTTTTATAATGACGGTGTGGTATTGTGTAACCGGGATTGGACAAAGGCTGATGAATGTTTCATTGAAGATGCAATTTTGCAAAAGAAAACAGAGGTGAGAATCGAGGGAATTTATTCATTGTGTTGATAGGTGTTCACCTGATAAGAACAGAACGTTTTTTAATGAAATTCGAAAGATGAATTTGTGGTGTGAGTTTGGTTGGTGACCATAATAACCAAAAAAAAAGGGGTAGTCATTAGTGTCGTAGAAATAAAAAGGATCGGTGTTTTAATAAAAAATTTGAACTTCTAAAATATACCGCTTTTCTTAAATTTTACATACACATGAGATTAGATGTGATGAGAATTGGCGGTAGAACTCTTTTAAAAGGGTTTGTCAGAGTGTTTGTGGGCGCTCAAATTTTCAACATATTGAGTGAATATCTCTATCGGCTGAGAAACCTTCTGATACCATCTCGAGATTCTATAATATAGAGCGGTATTTTCACCCAAGTAAGGTGTATCTCGTGTGCGAGAACTATAATGTCGTGTTGCATTGAAATGCAATTTTCCAAAAGGCAAGACCACAAGAGCGTACGTAAAGTGGGGTGGATGTTAATATGTCTGTACTGATGCGTACTGTAAATTGACGTTTTTTTGTGAAATCTATATACTATGATATTTGATTCAGATTTATTTATCAAATATGTTCGATTAGTTGGAAAGAAGCCTGTGTCTCTAATAAAAAAATTTTTAACTTCTAAAATTGGATCAGCTATGGTTGCTGTACTAATAAATATAAAAGAAGTTATTTCTCTATAATTTAGAAACCTAAAAGTACGATTTCTTCCCTAATATCTTTACATTCACTTTTGACGATTATTGTGTAAATCTTAAATTGATTAGTGGCGCTTATACCTCACGTCACTCAGTTCTGAAAAGACAATTATGGAAAAAAATAGAAATAAGAGTGTTTCATTAAAATCAATTGCAAAAAGCATGAAATAGTGTGAGTGAATTTATAATTAATACAATATTTTATTTAAGTATGAGTGTCTTAAATTGACGTTTGTTATTGAAAATTTCATTTTTATTTTGATTGTTATTATATTGCTAATATTATTTAATTAGTTGTGAATACCTGTTTTAATAAAATACTCAGCTTACCTTTTAATATTGTACATTTTTCTTTTAAATATCTAAATTTCACTTTATTATAATAATTAGAACTCTTAAAAATACGATTTTTCCATAAATTTTCAAAAATAAGGAAAAAGTTTTATATATATATGATCACAATCTAAAAATTTAGTTTCTAACTGCATTTTTTTTAAAATTTGTAAAATAAATAATAATGTTGTTTATGCATTGAAATACAATTTCCAAAAGTTGTGTAACTAAATTTATATTAATTAGTTTTTTTTAACTTAATTTTAAATGGTCGCATGAAATTGTTTTTCAAATATTTACAATTGTGAATTTTTTGTATACCAAATATTTCATTACTTGTGAAAACCTGTTTTAATAAAAAATTATAACTTCTAAAATTACGCTTTTTCTTAAATTTTCACATTGCAAATTTAGAACTCTTAAAAGTACGATTTTTCCTAAATTTCAACATTTGAAATTATTTGGTAAATCTTAAAATTGACAAGTTTTTAACGGTATTTTCAGCATTTGAAAAAATATAATTAATAAAATATTGATTTACATTGAAATAGCAATTTACAAAAAGCAGATAAATAGAGGAATTTTTTAATTGAGTTTTATGAGGGATTTATTAATTTTTAATCATTTTTAATGAGATATTATTAGATATTTTAGTTATTTATAATATACCAAAATAATATTCATTGTTGTGTGAAACCATGAGTTTTATTTAAATAATAATAATTTTAACTTCTAATAAATAATTACTCACAGCTTATTTCTTAAATTATCACTAATTACAAATTATAGATTACTCTTTAATAAAAGGTACGTATATATATATTACCTAATTTCAAATCAATTTAAATATTTTGGTAAACTTAAAAAAATTGAGTTTTTATATACCATTTTTTATACAGCATTTTGAATATAAAAATAAAGTATTTTTTTTCATTGAAATACAATTTATCTCAACTAAAATTATAGAACTTTTCGCTTATTGTAGTATTAATATGTTTCTACTGGCTGTACTTTAACATTTGACAGTCTTTTAATAAATTGTATATATGCGTATGCCCTACCTATATGATTATGATTTTATCTACCACGTCCTTATACACAAGTTAATTTTATTCGATGATTAGTAGTCCCAGTAAAACACCCCTGTAAGGCTTCTAACTAAACACAAATTTCTAACTTACTTTGTAAAAGCATATTCAGACCGACGTTAGGTTTACTTAAAATTTTTCAACACATTGGGTATTCACACTTCTGATTAAGAACTCCATATAATTTAAGTGTAACCGATGCTCTATCACGCATAAATCTCTACCAACAATGTTGAATAAATATAATTTAGGTAAATTCATTTAAAACTTCAGTAAGTGTTAGTATTGAGATCACAAAAAAGGTTATTTTCAGCATTTGAAAAAATTAAAGTGTTTCATTGAAATACAAATTCAAAAACCAGTATAAAGGTATGTATGGAATTTAAAATAAGTTTTAGGTATGTCTATTTTGGAGACTTCAAACAACGTTCATATTATCTAATATAATATTTGTTATATATATATACCAAATATTATATTCTAAGCTCTACTAATAGAAAAACTATGTATATTTAATAATAAAATATTTAACTTCTAAAAAATTACGTCTTTTTCTTAATTTTTCACATTACAAATTTGAGGCCTCTTTAAAAGTACGATTTTTCCTAAATTTCACATTTGAAAATTTTTTTTTGGTGTAAATCTTTAAAAAATTGAGTTTTAACGGTATTTCAGCATTTGAAAAAAATTAATGTGGTTCATTGAAATCTTTTGTCATAAAGCAGAAATAAAGTTGAATTATTAATAGTTTTAGGTGTCTTAAATTGACGTTTTTTAATGAAATTTCAATGTTGTTTTTATATACCAAATATTTCATTAGTTGTGAAAACCTGTTTTAATAAAAAAATTTAACTTCTAAAATTACGCTTTTTCTTAAATTTTCACATTACAAATTTAGAACTCTTAAAAATGTACGATTTTTTCTAAAATTTAAAGCTTTTTGAATATTTGGTAATAAATCTTAAAATTGAGTTTTTTTAACGGTATTTTTCAGCATTTTGAAAAAAAAATGTGTATTCATTGAAATGCATTTCAAAAAAAGCAGAAAAAGCGAATTTATTAATAGTTTAGGTGTTCTTAAATGGACGTTCATTCTTGCTTATTTCAACTATTGTTTATTTAACAATATCCAACCCCTCGACCTGTTTCTTGAAAACCTGTTTTCAAAACCTAAAGACCTCGAACATCCCAAATTTACGCTTTTTTTCTTGAATTATTCACATTTAAAGTCAGTATGTCATTTGGCAGTTTTGGAGAGTCGCCTGGCTTTTTCAAACTCAATTTGAAATTTATTGGGTAATCACCTAAAATTTGACAAAGTTTTTAAGCGTATTTTCAGCATTTGAAAAAAGTAATGTGTTTCATTGAAAATGCAATTTCAAAAAAAACAGTTAAAAAGCGAATTTTATTTAATTAAGTTATTTATAGGTGTCTTAATTGACTTTTTTTTATTTGAATGTCTTAAATATTTGCGATCATATATAATCCCTATTTATCACTTTTGTTTTTAAGGCATTCTATAATAACACCATTTTGACTCCTAAATTACGCTTTTTCTTAAATTATTTTACATAACAAAATTATATTATATCTCTAAAATTCTACAATTGCAATCTTAGTTAACGTCAGAAATTTGAAATTATTTTAGATAAAATCTTATAAAAAATATTTAAGTTTTTAACATGGAGTATTATCTTATAGCCATATTGATGTTCGAAATTGTAATTCATTGAAATTTCAGCAGTCAAAAAGATGAAAAAAAGATCATGATGAATTTATTTTTCACATTGAAAAAACATCTTAAAATGATAGTTTTTTATTAATTAAATTTTCATAAATATTTGTTTTATATATTAACCGAATATTATAATTCATTTAGTTTGTGATAATAAACACTATATAGGCTTCATGCGTATTTTTTCTGTATTGG